>BCLG01002298.1:0-17018 GCA_001602295.1 Zoysia matrella | reverse complement strand
GCCGTGGCCGCCGCGCGCGAGGAGGTAGGCGGGGTGCACGCGGACGTTCAGGTGCTCGCGGCGGCGCGGATCGAACTCTTGAACCGGCTCCAGGGGCTTCGAGAGCAGCTCGCTCGCGCGCAGGCTGAGGCGGGGAAGATGAATACGGTCCGTGCCCAGATTGAAACTATGCGCCAGGAGATCGATAAGGGCAGGTATAACTGTTGATTCACGTCACCAGCTAGGTTAACTTCAAGCAGTGATGGATGTGTTCGTGTAAACCGGTTAAGTGTCTGTTGAAACGGTAAATGTAGGGTCACCGTTTAGGCCGTTTAAACCATTATAACCATTTATATTCCCGTTTTAAGTTTGAAAAACTGTTTTAAATGGTCATTTAACTGAAAAAATGCTAAATAGCGGGTCCGTCTAACTACCCTTTACTATTTAGGAAAGGGCTAACATTAGTGATGAATATGCCATTTTCACGAACAATGTGTAGAAACTGTACAAGGACTCCCGTAGAGGGCTTCGAAAGCTGCCATTCCGGTGCCAGCTGTAACCAGTAATACTTCTGGTTGCATGCACACCCATTATACATCTAAATCGCTTTATAAAATAGAAATGTCCGTTGTTGCACTTAAGCAAATGAGTTATCAAAGGGAAGGTTTCCGTTATCACTATCAAATCATGTAGGGTTTCCTTAGAACAAAAATGTGTTGCCTCATAAGGTGACTATGAAGGGTAATCTTTTTAGATACCAATAGTGTATTGATTATACTTATGTTCTGCCTTTTTGTGGAACTCTGGTAGCGTATGATGTGATCACATTTTCTGATTCGATGCATTTAGATAGAAAATACATTTTCTGCAACATGTTGTGATTTAAGCTCCGTGCTGATTTATTAAGATTTCTTTGCATGGGAGCTTTTAATCTACTTTGTCATGCTCATATAGCCATATGTAAGTGTTGTGCATCACACTTTGGTGAGCTAAAGTTTTTTCTTTTGTTTGAAATATCTGAGGCTAAAGTCCAGGCCATTCCACCACAATTTTTTATGGCTGCATGTTTCTGACGGCTTCTCGCGATCCAGAATATTGATTATGAATCTTGCTAATGATATACTATTTTCTCTTATGTCTTTCACATTATTTTGACAGAGCTGCTGTTGATTTTGAAAAGAAGGCACATGCTGATAACCTTGAACTAAGTAAAGCAATGGAGAAAAACATGATTGCTGTGGCTAGTGAGATTGAGAAGCTCCGAGCAGATCTTGCAAATGCTGAAAAGGGGGTCCCTGCTGTTGCCCCAGCAGCATCGGCGGTCACTAACCCAGGTATCATAATGAATCTGCTCCTGGAATCAGCCTCTTGCAGAATTATGCCAGAAATGTACTGTAGAAACCTAAATGCATCTAATCTTCCTTGATACTTTGTGGTCATTTGTGAGTTTAGCTTTCTAATTTGGCCAGCTTATCTGAAAGCCTAGCTTTTGGGGCTTATGGCATGGATGGAGAAAAATCTAGGTTGCTGTTTAAATTCAAGAAAACATGTGGGAATAGTAGCTTAAGGGTAGCTTTTGGAGGTTGGGTTAGAGATAGGCAAAAATCCAGCTTCTATTGTGTTGGAAAAAAGTACTTGTATAGGAAAAACAACTTGTTGGGGGGAGGTCGGAAGGGCTGATCTCAAGAAGCTACTCGGCAATCTTCTAATTTCTTTAAAAAGCTAAAAGCTTCTTGAGAAACCTGGTTAAGATACCTGCCTTCTTTTTAGCCTGGTTAAGTTGTAGCTGTAGCTATGCCCAACATGCTGTTAGGCAGGCTTCTTTGTTGTTCTCCCTCCAAGTTGCATTCTCTTATGTTGGTGTCCTTAATTTTGTATTTCATTGTCAATATCAGGATATGCCGCAGCATATGGTACTGAGGCAATGTATCCTGCCACATATGGCAATCCTGGGGCAACATATGCTGTGCACTCTTATCCAGATGCTTATAGCACTAATCAGGTTTGTTGTCTTGCTTTATAATTGTTCTCTTATTTGCTTTTAGATTGTTGTGCATGTGAGCGCATTGAACAGCAATGCTGAAGTAGCTTAAGGAACGATTCCTCTTTTGTACTATTTGAACCTCTTTGTATTTGTTTTGAATGATCTACCCCCTCCTTGTATAAGTATCTTCCAGATACGTTGACAAAATTGTTTCTGCTTCTTTATGCGTTGCCTGTTGCACTGGGTCTCTAAATTATATGGCTATGGTGGCATTTAGTAGCATGGCATGGTCAAGTAGTAAATAGCATCTGGTGTTGGTTAGGCCCCGTTTGGAATGCAGGAATTTCACGGAATTTCGTAGAAATTTCACAAGAATCAGTTTAATTTCACAGGAAAAAAATGTAGGAACAGGAATTTTTTCTCCGTTCCAAACGGGGCCTAATTACTCTTTACTTCTAACCCCCTAAGGTAAGTCGTGAACGATGGTATTAATGGTTTTCAGGAACATAACAAATAAGGGTAACGTTAAATGATCTGCCAGACAGAGTGGTAAAAATTTATTTCTGTTTTTCTCATTGCTCGTTGCAAAGTATCTATGATAAGCAGTGCACAAGACTTATGTAGCAATGGCCTTTTTCAAATGACTAATGTGTACCTTCTTTGTTGCAGGCTCATATGCCCACCGATAGCAATTCTCAATACATGAGTCAACCTGTTTCATATGCACAATACGGCAGCCAGCAAACCAATGTTCAAAGATGACTGCTGGTTCAAGATAACTTCGACCTACTTGCCTCTTCGGCTTGGTCAATGTTGAAGGATGATTTTAAGATGCTGCTAGCTGTGGACATTTGTAGATATCTTCATGACATGGAAGAGCTGGAAATCCTCTTGTTCATGCTCCTTTTTATTCTCTTTCTGCTTCGGAATGTATTATGGGTTAGAAGTTTGAAGCAAGATGTTCTCAGATTCTCAATGACTACAACCCTAATGATTCATCAGTTAGTTTGACAAATCGGTATCCTTTCAAGGCTTCAAAGTTCAAACTGACTCGCACATGATTCACCAGTGATCGGCGGCATCATTATGACGCGTCCGAATCCTCTGCATTATCCGAGCAGAGTGGCGGCAGGCATAGTCGAAGAGCGGCCTGTGCTCTGCTATGTGTGGCAACCGTGCGCTGCGTGTAGCCGATCGGAACGCAAAGCAACTTTTTTTTTAAAAAAAAAACTGATATATATATTCATGAAGTAAAAAAGTACAAATACAGATAATCAAAACACTCACAAACACTAAGCCACACATGACCCATATAGACGCAAAAGAGGTCATCGAAGTCCTGCAACGGAACGAGCTCCGTCGGAGAGGACACCGTCACGACCACCAAAAACGCCACCGCGATCCTTCGGACCACCTTTGAAGCCTGAAAAAAGCAGCGAAAAATACCAACTGAAAGCCTCCATCATAAAACTTTGAAAAGGAGCCTCCATCATAAAACTTTGAAAAGGAGAGACATAATAGATAGCTAGAGCATAGAGACCAACGGCCGAGCACCTCTAACTGGAAAAAGCATTATCGTCGAAAGACGGTAAAGACACCAGCCAATAAGCCATGTGAAATAACTGGACCTCCGCACAAATGACACTAAAATCAATAAGACATCAATGAACACTGGCACTGCCTCCACCAGACGAGCCGAACTCGTCAGATTCCGACTCCACAAGCTCATCAGTGGCGTTGAAGCATCATCCTCGAAAAACAAACATACAACCGAGCCAGCATAGCACAGGGACAACGAGCTGCCACGAAAGAACCCACCGAAATAGACTGTCATCAATGTCGATGGGAGCTTTCGCAGCAAAAAAAAAAAAAAGCTCAACCACCATAGAAAACAAAGATAAGATCAAATTTAACTCTAACCTACCTACTAACCTACTAGAAGAAGGGCTATACAAGTCGAACGCCGATCTAGGCGCTCTCATCCATCTCCGGCAGCAAGAATGCCATCGGAGACGAACAGAGGCAGCCGAATCGACACCGGAGCGAAGATCGCCTGGGAGTCGCCGCTCTCAACTGTAGCTGGGAGAGGCTTACAGAGAAAGGAACACGGAGGAGTTTGATGAACTAACGCAAAGCACCTTAGATGAAATGAATATTCCTGTTTAGATGAAGCTACCTGTATTATCCGTATTTTCTTCACTACTCATGCAAATGGGAGGTATACTGCGGCAGTATTTATTTACTTAGTACTCTTCCATAAGAAAGGTCAATTTAGACAAGGCCACCCAGAGCACTGTGAGTGCGGATACGGAGCTGGTGCCAACGCCACACCTAAGTCAAACACCACAGTTTATTTTCAGTTTATTTATAAAAATAAACAAAAGCTATACTTTAACAATAAATTTATTTTACAGTTTATTAATTCAACAATTTTTGAGAATAAACTAAAAACTAATTTATTTTTCAGTTGTTTTCTACTTAGCTGAAAAATTAAGCTCTTTTTTTTTTACAAGTTTCACCTTGGCCAAAGATCCAACCACTCGACAGCTGGGAGAAAATTATACAGGACACGAGTCCTTCGTTAATCTGTAGCATCCCTCTCCCCTCCCACCATATATGAAGCACCAATCTCAAAGCATTTTTCTTCTAGCCCAAATATCCTTCCAGTCCATGATTTATTTAGCATAATATAAATATAAATCAAAATTAATTAGAGGTAAAAAATTTGTACTCTCTTCATTCTTAAATTTGTCATTGATTTTTAACATCAATTTTAAGTATTTATCTTATTTTAAAAAGTTTGATAAATACAATATATTTTGTTATAATTTATTTTATAATTAAAATTATTTGAATCACAACTTATAATTTTTACACACTTAAATTATTTTTTTAATAAAAAAAAGTCAAAGTTGATATTAAAAGTTAATAATGACTATATTTAGGAAAGGAGTATATATTTGCAAGAGAAGAACTAAATGTGCTAAAGCATCTAGAGTTTTACATATCCCTGTAAGATTATCAATAATTAAGTTTCTATTATTTTATTTACTCCTTCTGTTTCTAATTTTTTGTCACTGTTTATTTTTAACATCAATTTTGATCATTCGTGTATTTAAAAAATAACTTTAATGATAAAGCAAATTGTAACAAAATATATAATAATATTTAAAATAAATAGTCAAAATTGATGTTAAAAATCAACAACGACAACAAATTAAGGATAGGAATAGAGAGAGTACAAGTTTTTTTTATCTCTAATTAATTTTGATTTATATTTATATAACGATTTACGGTGTGTACAACGTGGACCAGAAGGAAATTTAAGCTGCAAAAAAAAATATTTTGAGATTGATGCTTAACACATGGTGGAAGGAGAAAAAGGTCCTACAGATTAACGAAGGACCTGGGTCCTCTATAATTTTCTCCCCGACACCTCGACGGTCTCACACTGACACGCTCCGGAGCTCAGTCTGACTCAGCTCCTTGGAAGGACGGACGGCGAGGAGGAAAACCTTGGAGATGGCAAGGGGAGAGGAGAAGGGCGAGACTGTGATGGTCACCGGCGCGAGCGGCTTCATCGGCTCGTGCCTGATTCGCAGCCTCCTCGGCCGCGGCTACAACATCCATGCCGGCGTCCTCAACCCTGGTCAGTAGACAGCAGCAGCACCGCATTCCCCAGCACTGTCACTAATTAGCTTGTGCGGTGGCGTGCAGAGGACAAGGCGGAGACGGACCACCTCCAAGCCCTGGCGGCGGGCGTCGGTGAGGGCCGCCTCCGCGTGTTCCGGTGCGACCTCCTCGACGGCGCCGCGCTCCTCGACGCCGCGCGGGGCTGCTCGGGCGTCTTCCACCTCGCGTCCCCCTGCACCGTTGACCGCGTCGACGACCCCCAGGTACCGCACCGCGCAGCTCTCTGCGGCCCTGCGCGCCGTTGCCCTTTGGCCGGCAGGCCGGGGCTCTCCTCTTCTCTCGCGGGCTCAGACTGGACTGAACAGCTTTGTTTGGGGTTGCAGAGGCAGCTGATAGTGCCGGCGCTCGAAGGGACGCTGAACGTGCTACGCGCGGCCAAGGAGGCCGGCGGCGTGCGGCGGGTCGTGGTGACCTCGTCCGTCTCGTCCCTCGTGCCCTCCCCGGGCTGGCCGGCCGGCGAGGTCGTGGACGAGCGCTGCTGGACCGACCTTGACTACTGCGAGAAGAACGGGGTGAGCCTGCCTGTCCGGCAATCGTCCCATCTTCTCTCTGCATCCCCAAGTTGCTCTCTGCCGCTTGCGGTTCAGCACTTCAGCGCAGTGATCTCCACATTTTGGTCGTTCTCGTACTGCTCTCTTCTGATGAACTGAAATCTGGTGCTAGTAGAATTTTCGGTGTGATTTTTACTGCCTATATATGATGATTGCATGATCAGCATGGAAAATCCAGTGCACGTCGATACCAGATGATTATTTGCAGAATTTTTTCAGCAAGCAGGCTGTGCAGACCTTCAGTGCCATCAGTGATCCCGCTGTTATCTCAGGCCCTGTTTCCTGTTGCGCAGGTTTGGTACCCTGCTTCGAAGACACTGGCAGAGAAGGCGGCATGGAAATTTGCAGAGGAGAACGGACTCGATGTGGTTAGCATTAATCCGGGCACTGTTTTGGGCCCAATGATTCCACCAACCATCAACGCTAGCATGTTCATGTTTCTTCGCCTCCTCCAAGGTATCTGTTTTGCATATGTTTGTGTGATCTTATTTCTAACATTGGATTAGATAGTGTATGCAGATTTTGAATGAGAAATTTCACTAGGACTATCAGTTCAGGCACCTATAGTTTCAGCTGAGGAATTGAATTACATCTAATAGTTACTGTTCGTAATAGTATTTTCTTATCTGCTCTGTTAAGCTTAGGCTGTTGCGATATACTTTTACTCCAACATGAGGAAACATTGACGCATACCTTTCTGGCCGTGCAGGTTGCACAGAGGAGTACCGTGATTTCTTCATGGGGCCAGTCCATGTGGAAGACGTTGCCTCGGCCCATATCATGCTGTTCGAGAACCCAGCGGCGTCCGGGAGGCACCTATGCGTCCAGTCCATCTGCCACTGGAGTGACTTCGCCGCCAAAGCCGCGGAACTCTACCCCAACTACAAAGTGCCCAAGTAAGCATGAACACTTCAGTAACCGGGAACGAGTGAAAGAACTTTGTTTGTCGGTGTGAGAGCGGAGCAGTTCTAATTTCGGTCTTCCGATGTTGCTCTGTGTGTAGGTTTCCCAAGGACACCCAGCCGGGGCTGGTCAGAGCGGAGGTAGGGTCGAAGAAGCTCGTGCCGATGGGGATGCAGTTCAAGCCCATGGAGATGATCATCAGGGATGCTGTGGAGAGCCTCAAGAGCAGAGGGTACATTTCCTGATCTTTGGGTACTGCAATGCTTAATGCATCCCTGGACCTGCTTGCTGGGTACTTTTGGTTTGAATCCAGTACTACTCTAATAAGGATGATGATGCCACTGAATAATAGTAGGTCGTTAAAACCGAACGGAAAATTCAAAATCTTTTAAAATTAAACCTTTTTTGCGACGGTTTTAAAATTAAACCTACCCTGCCGTAACAACCAGATGAGTAGATCAGTTGTATAATTGATGGACTACCATGGAGAGCCTTGAGAGCGGAATGCATACATCTGATTGAAACTGAAATGCCTTACTATCGTCCATCGGAATCGCAAGCGATGCATTCTACCGTTTGGAAAGGAAACAGAGTTTGGAAGATACATACAGCCTACAAAGGCATAAACCACTCATCGCTGCATGGCAGCAACAACAATGAACAAAGGCTGGCAACGAGCCATTCATAAAACGAGCAACGAGCTTGTAGCTATCAGTCATTTACCTCTTCTCTTCCTACAACAGGACAACATCTAATGGATTCACATCAGCTAGCCTGCAAACTGACCCGAGGGTGGGGGGGGGGGGGGGGGGTTGGTTGGCTGATCGGCTTGATCAGGTCAGATTGATCTACTGCCTGATTTTCTTTGAGCTACAGTCAGGGCACTTATAGTGCTTTATGTGCTCAGCCTTGGCTGGGGTGATCCGCACACATTTGCCGTGGAACCACCGCTCGCATATATCGCAGCCGATCCAGAATTCGTTTGCATTGTAGAGACCGCTACAGGTTCCACAAAAGGTCTCGTTGTGATCTTCGTCTTCATCGTCGTCATACTCTTCAGGAGGGGGAGGTGCCCTAGACTTCTTGGTATGGCCATCGCTTCCCCTCTATAAGAAAAGTTAAAACCATTTTCGAGGTAAGAGACCATATCAGTAACAGACTTTACAGTTCTGAAATGAGAGCAGAAGTGAACTATTGGAAGAAATAGATATGGCACCTTTGATGAGTGTCTGGATTTGCCACTGCTATCAACACCAGACCTATCTCTACCATGCTTCCGGTCAACAAATGTTTCAAATACACTTGGAAGATCACTGATCATGAAGAATAAGCGCTTCCTGGGGCACAAAAAGAGCAAAACCATCTAATCAGTTAAGAATTCACAAAAAAAAAAAATTCATAACTAAATCTTCTTATGTGATCAATGTGCAGTCTGGATTTTAATGTCTCTTTTGGCTATAAACATTGACTCAACACATAATAATACAGATGTAGGAAGAGCTACTTTAAACAGACAGTGAGGCTTCAGATTAAATGCTCAGAACAGTCAATATGATGTTAATTAATTAAAATGCTTAAATTGACATCTGAAAAGTCGTATACAGGACTATATATGCAAAAAAAAAAAACCAATATGGTTCTCAAGAAATGGGAAACATGTGACTGTTATCAAGAAATGGGAATCATGTGACCAAAAAAACCACAAGAAACCGAAGTCAGATGTTTTACCCACGAACAAAAGCGGTTGATAAAATAAAAGCCTGGTCCTTGCCGAGAATAAAAAATGTGAACCCCTTACAAGACATAATTGGACGAAAATATCAAAATCACTATCACTGCACAGCTTACATAAAATCCTCAATGGAGAAAAATGAGTTTGAACAGTATGGTTTGCGCTACTATGATAGGAAATTTCTTACAAAAACAGATGAGGAACATGTTAAAGAATTGCCAAGATCAAAAGAGAAATCATTGATTGTTACTCAACATCCTTCTTTATGATGCTGGTACAGAAAGTTTGTCCCACTATTGTTTGTACTATTTCCCAACTTATCAATAAGCTAACATTGCTTCAAGGCAAACATACAGCATTTAACCAAATGAGGGAGAGTCACTGGCTTGTTTCACCATGTTTTTTTAGAGCTTCGTCAACAAACTTTTATTTCCTGTTCTGTTCTACACACTACACTCACATTATACATTATATCAACCAGTAAGTGGCAGCTTTACGCATCACCACATAGACATTGATGAAAAAAATTTAGTATCATCTTACTAGACGGCAGAATGCATGCAAAAATGAATGGACCATCAATCAACGTAGAAGAGGCTTCTGACTTGTAGATGTTAATTTGATCATTATTTCTACAAGATGAGTCACTGTTCTTCACAGCAACAACAAACAAAAAGAGGAAAAAAGGGGGAATGAAATCAAATCCCTAAACAATTGAACAAGCAAGGCTGGAACAACATAAAAGCACAAGATTCTTCTCCGTTTCTTTATATCATTTCTGACCTAAAGTGGAAAAAGCACTGATGGTTTGGCACTCATAATAGATTGATGGACCCAGAGTTTCGGCAATGCCTACATAGAATCCTATGAAGTATTCAGATCACCATCGTTCAATTGTAAGAATTACGGTTCCATTTGCACCTTCTAGGATTGTAGCTACAGGAAAAGGGCAAGTAAAGCAAACTCATTCACAAAGCATGAACCCCAATTCAGTCAAAGGGAGCAAAAAGAGAAGCATAATAAACGTGCGCACACATGCACCAAGTGAGACAAAAAAAAAGATGGTAACTTGGAACACGCAACTCCCCAGCCACCTAACAGTCATCAAGCAAATAGTCAAAGAAGCTGAATCATCAAAACCATCTGTAAAAGGAGAAGACACACATTCCATTTGCCCACCCAAAACGAGGCCACTGCTCGAAATCGAATTCAGAATGTTCAGAAAGTCCGTAGGGGAACAGAATCGATACCGATCGTTGGCGTTGAGACGTGCGCCGTAAAAGAAGGCGACGGAGAGGAGCCACGAGTCGGAGTGGACCGCGACTAGGGAGAGCCAGTCGCGGCGCTGCATGCCGTCGCGGGCGAAGTTGATCCCCAGCGCCGGCTCGGGAATCTCGGGGGGCACCTCCTCCGCCGGCGGCGCCACCTCCCACGTCCCGTTGGGGAGGCCGTACAAGCATAAATTATCCTTGTCTGCACGCAGGCAAACGAATTCCCGATCCGGTCAGTCCCTCCCCGGATCCAGACGCACCAGGGAACGAACAGCTCGCGGCAGATCGATCTCACTCACCTGGGTCGCAGTAGCCGTAGAAATCCTCCACATCTGCAACGGCGACGACGTAAGACGAGAGCGCGCGGTTAGATCTGTGCATGGGACCAGAAACTACGAGGGAGGCGAGGCGGGGGGAGTGGATGTTACCGGAGGTGAGGGCGCGGACGAGGCCGGCCCGGCGGCCGGAGTAGTCCTTGAAGATGTCCTCCACCGTGCGCGGGTTGGCGGAGACGGTCGCGGGGGCCATCTCCATGCGACGGGGCGGCCGGTGAGGCGCGGCCGCGGCGGCGGCGGCAGCGGGCTCAGTCGGAGAAGAGGGGCTTACTAGCTTCGCGCGCCGCGTCTAGTCGAACACCAGGCTTGGATTCACTCAGTCACATCTCACATGCCGTACTCCGCCAGCCTCTCTTTATTTTACACACGGGCCACACGGCCGAGGCAAAAGTGCTCGTTTGTTTCAGCGACGACTGGCGCCCCCTGTGGGCCGTGAGCCGGGACACGATGCACCTCGGTGGACTAGACTCTGACTCACCGGCCCACAAGAGATAAACATGCCTGGAAGGCCCACATGGAAGTGAATTAGTGGGAGGTTATGTGGACCTGTAGATATGGTTGTGGAAGGCGGGCCCATATAGGCTCTGTGTGGGAACGATTCTCACAGTCTAGATTATAATTTAAGCAAAAAATTTTCTCGCTTCTTGTTTTTTTATAGTTTAAATCTTTAAAGCCGCGGTCAGAAAAAAAGAGAATAAAAGATAAATAAGTGAGACGTTTAGTAAGATTATGACTTATTTTGGCCAATAAACCATTTATAAGCGGAATCAAACATGGCTATAGGCTGCTGACCTGGCGCAGACATGGACGGCCCGGGCCAAGCACAGCCCGGTCCGTGCAGTGTGAGCAGTGGGGAACTCCGCTTCTGACAAGACCATATTGCTGTGCAATGTTGCAGCCAAAACCGCTAGAATGTGATGCGAACAGGCCGAGAGCTGCGGACAACTTTCCTGAGTCCATCCATCCATCCATCCATCTATGGTCAAGATGAAAAGGCACTAGCCCACCGCTACAAGCTATCAGTTCCCGTCCATCACTTCCACAGATGGAGCTGGCAGTCGACTACGTGACTGCCAAGAGAGGCTGATAGATGGACCACCCCACTGACCAACCTCTCAATGGTCATGTAGTCGACTGCCGAGAGCCCTCCTTCTACTTCCACAGGAGATTCTGAACAATCATTCCAGATAAATAGAGTAGTCTATGACAAACAGTTTTATATATAGAATTCAAATTCAGAATTATACTCCACAAAACTATGGCCAAACAGCTGGTAGGTTCATCTCAACACGAGCTCTGATAAGCAAGGCCACAGGACAATACGCATAGGAGACCAAAGCATCGAAAGGGGTTGATTTTAAGATCTCGGCTTCTCCTTCTTTTCCTTGAAGAGGGCGAGCAGGGAAACTCCAGAGACCTTCACGACCTTGAACCGGACTCCGGGAATATCTCCCACAGCGTGTCCCTTACGACCGAACCCTGCGATGAGCACCTCGTCCTACAGAGATGGATAGTAGAGCAGTTAGCAAAAGAGACAGACAACATCGTTAGCTCATAATATTGCCTAATTCAGAGAGGAGAAATTGAACTCGCGTTTTCCTCGATGAAGTTCAGGCAACCGTCGTTCGGCACAAAGGCAGCAATCTTCTTTCCGTTCTTCACCAGCTGGACACGAGCACATTTACGAATAGCAGAGTTTGGCTGCTTAGCCTCAATACCACTGCAAAACAAAAAATGCATGTCAGATATAGATTGTTTTTTCAGAAGAAATTAGTAGCTGCTACCCAATGAACTTACATCTTTTCAAGGACAATTCCCTTTGCATGAGATGAACCGGCAAAGGGTTTCTTCCACTCGTTGCCGAGATGGCTCTTCTTGTAGGCTTTGTCGGCCCACCTCTGGTTCCGTCTGTGGGTCTTGAGCTTGCGCCCAGCTCCCATACCACGTGTCTTACTGCAATGAAATCACATACATCAGAGTTCATGAAATCAATGTGAGCATGACATGCACCATCACACGTGGATTGAAAGAAATTTCAGACAATATTACACAAGTAGGCAGATTAAGATGACTGCCACTTAAAGCTCAATGAACAGAGATGACAAGACAGAATATGAGGCAAACATTGATACAGCAAAACATAGTTAAACTTTTTTGGCCTAACGCATACTATGATTACTATCCATGATTTGGTATAAGATGTACAACATTTGCATGAACTTCCTAGTGGGTTTTACTTGACCCATAAATTGGAAGTTTTAAATATGAAGCACAATAGCCCCAAGAGTTAAACATCTATGATCAACATTCCACATTTTACAGGCCCAGCACAAGAGCGATCTACATGAATAACCAGACCATAACTGCAGTGAAAATGTCTAAATTTCAATGGCCTGTTTCAAAGAAACTAATGTGGCAATTGACATTGAATCATTCTTCATAAATAACCAAGATCATGTAGAACAAAACAATGTAGTATAGCATGTTTTATAAAGCATTGAGCCTCAGAATCAGAACAACATTAATGCCACTTTGCAAGTACTGAAAACGTGACGCAAAACCCAGATTATTTTAAGCGATTAAGCAAGTGGTCATTCCGGGATGAGAGCTCTGAAGAAATCGATGCATAAAAAATTTTATTTTTAAAATAATATGCAGAAACTTTGAAAGAAATTGGCCAGGTGGATAATTCTGTTAAGCACGGAAAGCTAACCAACAATCACTTGTGAAGCATAATCAAGACAATGGTAAGGGTAGGTTCTACAGTATGAATGCTTGTTATCATCTCAGAAAAGAATTTCGTAAATACAGAAGTATTGATCATTTAAAGGATATCTATCAGATCTAGAAGCCAACCAGAATTCGAAATTCCAGAGAAACAGATCGAGATAATAGCATGATAAAGTACCCCATGTTGGATCGACGAAGGTGACGCTTCGCTTGTCGCGGGTGTAGGAAGGCTGACGGCGACGGCGCGGGGCGCTGGAGCTAGCGGCGGCAATGGCGGCGGCGGAAGTGAGAGGAGCGGGCAAAGCGTTTATATCCCTAGGTCTTCCATCGAGCTATTGGGACGGGCCGTTGTATTGGATCTTTTTGTTCAAGCTTCACAGACAGGGGCCAGGCCTCGCCTCAGTACTGTGCATGTCTTTAATGTTTGGGCCATTAAGCCCGGGTAAAGAAAACCGTACCACTTGTAAACCTTGCCATTGCAAAGCAAATGGGCGAATTTCGTCAAAAACAAACAAGAAACAAATGCAAGTGGTCTATTGGCGAACTAATGTCACATTTGAGAGCTAATAATCATCCTCCTATGCAATAATGAAAAGAAATCAAGATGTGTCAAACCCCACGCAAAACCACCTGTTTCAATGGAGAGCAATGATCAAACCAATGCCACTAAAAGTTTCTACAAGAAGAACAAGTGGATCCTCAATTTAGTCGAAGTCGAACAATCCGGATCAGGATAGGTAGGACGTCAGAGTGCTAAACAAGGAAACCTAATCCCGGGTAGTACCCCATTCCATATGGGACGAGCGACGATTAAACAAGTCTGATGACGACTTCGGGGGACCTCTAATCACCATTCGGACGAAGACGAGAACGCGTTGCCGCCGTGAGAGTTGAGACCCAAACAAAGCCTTGCCATCCGTCGCGGTCTCGCAGTTAACCGGCGGCTAGCCTCGGGGAGGATGGGGTCCGCTCGACGTTCCCTTGACGTGCGGCGCGGCACGGCCGGCGTACGGTACCCACTGCCAACACGTCCCGTCTAGCCGAGTCAGGCTGCACGGACTGAAAAGCCGGTGTCAGCACTGTACCGAGGGAAGGACGACGAAGGCAACCAATTCACGTCGACGTCGCGGGGCCGGCCCTCGCCACCATCCGCCGCGCGCTGCCGGTCCCGGCAGTGACCACCACCGGCGCCGACGATGAAACGGACGCGTGGTGGTCCGCGACGGCACGCGCGTACGTTCCTTTTCCGGGTCCCGCCTCCCGCGGCAATTCCTGAAACGAAACGCGCGACGTTGCCCGCCCGACGCGACGAACGGCACAGCTGCACGGACAGGTACGCCTGTGGCTGCACGGCGCGGGAGTAATGGCGGCCATGACGCATGGGACCTGGAGACGCGTCACCGGACTCTTCATCAGCCGACGGATGCGCGTGGATCTTCCTTTCAACGTCAGCATTTTCGTAAAAATTATGCAAAAAAATTACAAAAAAATATAAAAATAAGAAAAAATTTCAGCCTCGGTCGGAGCCGAGACCAAAACGATGGGAATGGAAAAAATCGAGACCGAAATAACCAAGATTCCGGGGCGTAGCCGCGCGGGCGCCGGGCGCGGGATCCTCGTGCAGGGCTCCGGTGACCGCGCGTTTTCTTTCAGGCTGCAGGTGATAAGTCGTGGCGTCGTGCCCGTCGCGCAGGACGCGGCGGTCAACCGGAGCACGGCCGTCGCGGCGGCCACCGCCCCGTGCGCGGGAGGACGAGTCGACGACGGGCCGGCTCGCGACGAGATCACGGAAGACGGCCCGCGCGCGCGCCTCTCCTCGCTCCACGGACGGGCCGTTTGACCGGCGCCTCTCGTGCACAACGCTTCGTCCGTGGATGAGTTACTGTAGCGCACAGTATTGTACGCCGCGGTGCTGCCGGATTCGTGCTCTGAGATTTGCTTAGGGCTTCTATTTTAATCGGAGTAGTGTTCAGGACTAATAATGCGCCTTTTGATATGCGCTCGATGCGTACGGCGTTTGGGTATCGTAGTAGGACAACAGGAGATGACCGTGGCTCGCATTATTGGTCTCCAGACCGTGGGAGAAAGGGGAGGAGCGCGAGGATCTGCATGGTGCACAACGCCATTGTCGGCTGCTGATTGGCCAGTGGCTCCCAGTTTAATTGTGTCGTTGGTTTTGTGAATTGAATGTAGTTTTTCTCTTGTACTAGTATTATACTAAATATTTGTACACTTTTAAAGTGTTAATAACTTATTAATAGTTGTCTATAAAATTATATCAACTATTATTTATAAAGATGGATGTTTTCATTACCATATTCTAGAGAATGCCTTTTCTATTTTATTTTACTCTATTATAAAATATTGTAACTTACTGTATTATAAAATGTTTAACTTTACGTTGTATCTTTATATGATGAAAAGTAGTATAAAAAAATGTATGCAATCGAATGTTTAACCTTTCCAATCTGAATGATTGAAGTTTGATGCCAACTAGTAATATTATACTTCATATATTTGATCTTTATTTTTTACACATAGCTTTATGTACATGTTAAATTATTGCATAGTGTTTTCTTATTTATTTTTAAAAATAGATTACTTTATCCGTTAAAAAATAAGTGTCTTTTTAGATTTTTAAACATCTATTATTTGTCTTATTCAAATTTTTTTTGTGAATCTATTATTTATTTTATTGTGAAATATTTTAATATAGAAGTACTTTAAACTTGTTTTATTTATTTTTATATATTTTAAAATATTTTGAATACGACGAATTGTCAAATATTGATTCCAAAAAGTAAAAAAAAATCACTTATTTTGAGACAGTTGAAGTATAATATTTCATATTAAAATTATTCAGTGATATTTCTCGAACAGATAAAGTATAATATTTCATATTTAGAATTATTCAATGATATTGTTTTTAAAAATGACATTGCAAAGAAATCATTCAATTCTAATCATTCTCTACTCTGAACATGTCGAATTATTCCTGCTCAACTACTCTTAGGTAAACTGAAAAATGCTAATACTACGATGAGCATAGATAGTCTCTCATATAAATTTATCATTATTACAGCTAAAAACCAACGGGAGTCTCTGCCACCTCCAGCGAGCCGTGGTAGGACACGTCATCCTCCGACAAGCAATACAGATAAAAATTATCCCGTTTGTATCAACCAGGTGCGTTTTTAAAAAATTATAAAATTCAGTAGAATCTCACGAAACTTAAGAAATTCAAAATTATTTAATATAATTTATAAAATTTCACAATCCAAACGGTTGATATTTTCAAAATCTAAAATTTAGAATCCAACAATTCACAATCTGAACTTTAAAATCTAACAATCTACAATTCGGATTGTGGGATTCAAAGAGGCCCGAGTCGACGCGTGCCCGTAGTGAAACTCACCGGCACACAAATAGTTTACCTTTGATACCGTTGGCCTCCTCGACGTCCCATCTCGCTTTCCTTTTGTCCCGCTGCCCCCTACCATCTCTTTCTCTCCTCACCCTCAACCCCCACCTCATGGCCGCCACCACCCACTGGTCGTCCTCTCATCTTGCTACTTATCGCTGCTGCTGCTGCGCACCTGCTCCCGCGCTGTAGAGACGCTTGTGTTCACCGATCGATTCCGCCGATCGAGCTCGAGGCGTGGGCCGCGGACCACGCGGTGGTAGTACGGTAGCTGCCGGCTTTGATCGGTGATCTGAAGATTAAGCGAGAAGTAAAAAGCTTTTGCGCCTCCGGTGGCCTTCGGATCGCAGATGGTGCTGGATCTCAATGTGGAGTCGCCGGCGGACTCGGGCACGTCGAGCTCGTCCGTCCTCAACTCC
>BCLG01002297.1:45868-56496 GCA_001602295.1 Zoysia matrella | reverse complement strand
CGCGGCCTCGGTTGCGGTCGCGGCCGCCGGCGGACCCTGGAAGATACCAAAGATAAGCTCCACGCCGGCAGCTATCACGACCAAAAAGGGAAGACTCGTGCTTACAAGCTTGCGATGATCCCTGTCGAGGGGACGAGGCCCCCGGCTGAGGCCATCCTCGGCATCCTTGAAGACCGCCGAGGTCCGGGCGAGAACGCCCTTGTCGGAGAGAGGCCGGCCGCGAATCTCGCAGATCTCATCGTCTGGCCCCTCGTACTCCCCGATGCTGTGCACTCGACGGCGCAGCGGCATGATCCGGCGACGCATTGCGACACCGAAGACCTTCGTTCCGGTCAGACCCTGCTCCCAGAGGCCGAATCGTCTCGACCTCGGCCATCGAGAGCTTCGACTTCCAGGACCCTGCCGCTCGGGGCAAGAGGTCTTCGAAGGGCGGGAGCTGGGGGTCGGCGTTGTCGATATAGAACCACGACTTCCTCCTGCCCTTCAGCGAGGTCTTCCGATCGACCTCGATATACTCCTGGGACTCCCGAGTTCAGAGCATAATGCTGACGCCGCCGACGTGTCTGCTGACCCTGGTCTCCTTCGACGTCTGGAGGCTGGCGAGGAAGAAGTACCTCTACAGCAGGAGGCTCGACCGGATGCCTAGGTACGCTTCGCAGAGCGTGACGAAGACGGCGGCGTGAAGGATCCTGTTTGGCGCCAGCTGGTGGAGCCAGGCGCCGTACTGATTGAGGACGCCTCTGAAAAAACTGGAGACGGGCAGCCCCAGCCCGCGCTCGTCGAACACCAGAAAGCTGACGATCTTCCCTAGTGGCGGCGTGGGCACGACGTGGCCGTAGCCGCCCACCCAGCTCAAAGCATCGTCAACGGATGAAGGCTCCCACTCAGACATTTTGCAAGTGGTGACGAGCGTGACGAGAATGCGAACGGAAACAACGGCGATCGCCGGGCCTAACGACGCTAAGGCGGAAGGCGGAGCTAACGAGCTCTCGCGCGCGACAGAAAGATCAAAGATGAAGCAAGGAAGCTGGGAGAAAACGCGAAGTTACCGCACCCCCTCCTTTTAAAGGGCCCGGGCGATTACTCCGCCCCACACGATCGGCCGTGGAGTAATTGTGCGATCGCGGGGGTAACTGCTCGATCGTAGGATCGCGCCCCGATGCGCACCCTAGCAGTCCGCGCTCGACCCGCTGACGAGCGGGCCCGGGCCGCACCTCGCCGCCTGCGCCACGGATAGGACGGTAACAATCACTCCGACAAGACGGTTGTCAGAACACGTCTGGTAGACGACGTGACGCGGGCGTGCGAACCGCCGCGCCCCTAACGACCGTCCGATCGAATTCAAATCAACTGTCCGGATCGACCGGCGGTTCAAATTCCCGAACGGTCCGATTGCCCTCCACGTGGAGGCACAGAAGCCGCCCGATCCCCGTAATCGTCGCAGCGGATTCGAATAAGGGGAGGCGGGCGAACAAAGCCCCCCACAATCGGCTGACCGACAGCCGGGGCCTCCGGGCCAATCCGAACGTTCGGGCACTGATCATAGCTAAGCCTAGTCGCGACGCTGATCATGGATAGGAACCGCATCGAACCGGTCCGACCTAGGCATCTTACCGAACGAAAGACCAAGAACGACCTCGGCCCGACCTCGACGGTCGGAACGACGCGTGCACACAAAATGAAACCTCCAACGTTCGGCTGACCGACAGCCGAGGCCACTGGGCTAATTCGAACGATCGGGCGCTGATCATGGGCTTGGCCTAGGCGCAACGCTGATCACGGATAGGGACCGCGTCGAAAACGGCCCGTCCTAAGCGTCTTGTCGAACGAAAAGACCAAGCCCGACCTCGGCCCGACCTCGACCGTCGGAACAACACATAGCCGGCCCCTCAGATCGCCTCTGGGCTCAGGGGCTAGGCCCATGAAGCGCGTTCCAGCGCATCCGAGATAATCTTCCGTCGATGACTGATGGTCCGCACAACGTTTCAGCCCACGACCGACCCTCCGGATCGCTCGAGGACTCGGGGGCTACGCTCTACGGGCGCGCTCGCGCGCCCCCGTAGGAGCAGAGTGAACCTCGGGAACGACCAGCCCAGCGCCGCCTCAACCGGAGGTCGCGAACAGCGCCAAGCTCAGGGGCTACTGTCGGGATCACGTACCCCGGGTACCTGACGGTCCCTGCTCGTACGCGTAAAGCCTCGAATTAGGGGTCGGGCGACAGCGAGCTCCGACCCCCAAGGCGACGATCTACGACAGCCAAGTCTTAGCCGCGCTAAGACGCACGAAGACTCCGACCTCCGAGAGCCGACCCTCGGGGAGCGACCCCTGGGGGGTAGGTGCCGCGTTATGGCTTATTTACTTCGGTGGCCAACCGTCATCCATCCTGACGGGACGGGACGGGATTCACCACGACGACACTCCAGCAGAAAGCTGCAACGGCTGCTGGACAAGACCCGGTGGCACTGTGGTTGACACAACAGTGGCGGACATGCGCTACAGTGCCTGCCGCTGTGTGTGAACGCGACGGGTCACGCCCGCGCATGGGCAAAGCGAATGATGGCAACGACAGCGGAAGGGTCCACCTGTCGGCGAGGCGGCAGGATCGCGTAGGGCCCACCGTCTGTAACCTCGAACCCCCCTCCTATATAAAGGGAGGCCCGAGAAGCGATAGAGACGAACGACACAAGATAACAAATTCAAAAGATTACAAGACCACAAAGAACAAACAACAAACTCCACTAGAGCCCAAGGTTTTCGCATCCCTTCGGGCAAGCACCTCCACTCATTCACATTCCAATCACCCTCTACCCGTTCCGGATCCTCTCGCGAAGAGAGAATCCAGCCTTTGTAACATTATCATCGAGATAATCCGCTCCCTAGACGTAGGGTATTCCACCGTTCGAGGTGGCCCGAACCAGATAAAAAACCCCTTTGAGTCTTTCTTAGACTAGGCCACATCGAATACGAAGGCACACCGCTCCCACAATCGTATACTTTTACTGTGCCGGTGATCAGAACGCCGACAAGTCAACTGCTTAGTTTCCCATTCAGAGCCCTGGATAAATGTCTCACTGTCCTTGAAGAGACTGATCCTTGCAGTTGAGCTCATCTTTTGGAAGTTCCAAGTGGAAAGATGTGAACTCAGCTTGCTGTGACTTGACTGCGTGCCTTGGGGTAACTATTTTGCCATGCAAGAAGGTGCTCATTCTTTTGGTGCAAGACTGACAACACTTGGAGCAATACTTGGAACATTGTTGATACCCAGCTTGCTGTCAATTCTGTTGCTTGTGTTGGATGCTATGACCATTACATTTCTCCTCAGAACTTGCATTGTGTCGAATTCTGTTTGCTAGAATCATGCGATGAAAATATAATGGTCAATGAATGGAAAGCTACCCTGGAGTCTTTGTACTACACTGATTATTTAATATGTTTTATTAATATTTACCTTGTTTAATTTGCTTGTGCATGCAGATTGTTGGATCCTTGTGAGAATATAATCATCAGTTGCCTTAAATAGACTCATGTTTTACGATAATTTAACAACTAATTGTTGTTGTTATGGCAAGAAATTCGGTTATATTTGAACTAATTTTTTTTGTTAGGACACCGATCAAAGCGGGCAGAGATCTAACGACAAGCCCGAGCAATTCGGGGTAGCTCGAGGAATTTCAACTTCCTTCTCGGAGTCTAGCCGAGCCGCGACTCATAAATACCCCAGCCTTTAGCACCCCCCCTATCGATCACGTACTCGCGTGATGGCCACCGCCAACCGCCCGGAGCAATCTCTCTGGTGTCACGCGTGCAGCCGCCTCCATCGCCATCCCTGCGACCAGCTTGACGAGGCGGCGGCGAGCAACGGCTCCGCGCGATGCGGCCACCCTGCCGCGGCACTCGAGCCCGTCGTCGACGTCGTGGACTCCCGCACGTTCCTCTACAGCTGCGACCCGGACCCCAACACCAGGCTCCGCGTCACGAAGCAGCAGCAGCTGGAGCTGCTGCTGCTGCCGACCGTCACGGTCCGCGACGCGGGCCGCGACTGCGCCGTGTGCATGGATCCGCTGAACCCCGGGGCGCCCGCGCTTGTCACGCCGTGCGCGCACGCGTACCACCCTTGCTGCGTCGTGCCGTGGCTCGAGGCGAAGGGCACGTGCCCGCTCTGCCGGGCTCGAGTTGGCGGCGGCGGCGACCGGGACGGCCTCGTCCTGTGCCACTTCAACCACCGGGGCCGGCTCGGTCTAGGCCGGCGCATCGCCGGGTGCATCTTCAACATTAAGGTCCTCGACGCGGACGGGAAAATCTACCGGCCCCGCGTGCGGCCGGGGTTCAATGGGATGCTCCGCGGTGCCCGGATGAGCGCAGGAGCTAGGCTTCGCCGTGATCGCGGCGGACTTGGAAGATGAGTTTCTCTCTTGAGATGCGGAAGCTTGCAGAGCTCCCCTTTTGAGTCTGTAGTGTAGAGATTGGACGTCGATGCCCTACTGTGTAACATGCAAATGGCGTACTAGTAGATCATAGCGTAGTTCTCCAGATTGCAATAGCTCTTTGCATATTTCTATGAATTCGATCTTTGTTTGATTGTAAATCTAATAATTCTGTCACTAAATTTGTTCGATGGACGATCCTTTTTGGCTTCGTTTTAGTTTGCCAAGAGCGACTTGGTGGCCTATGACTGTACTCAATATAAACAGAGTTTTTTTTTCCGCTGTCGAAGTTTGTTACGGTGCTTATTAGCGTTAATAAATGGTTATCAGATTAGAACTATCGTTTAAAGATAAAGGAGATACTGACTAAAGAGTATTTTAAGTTGTGGACCAATAATAGAATTAATAGTTCAGTTGCTAAATTTAAACAATTAAATTTTAAAAATTAATACCAGATCTAACATATTTGCTACCGGTACACAACTCAAAAGTACTTTTTACTGCTCCCTCCGTTCACAAATATAAATCATTCTACATTCAAAATTTGTTCCTCAATATATATCATTCTCACTTCCCAATACACATTTCTCTTTTTTTAATATATTTTTTCTCTTTTCAATAAATCTCTATTTTTTTCTCCTCGTTTTCTGCTTACTATACTTTTTTATTTTTCTTTAATTTCCGTACGCAGAGGTATAACGACCTATAAAAGTTATAAAAGTAAACAGAGATAGTAGATATCTTTTTATTTTTTTTATTGTTAGAGCTAAACACTGTAACAAAACTCCTAGACAAATCTCCTAGAAATATGGTACGGATCCAGGTCGAACCATGCTATCAGTATTAAGTTGATTGAACGATTAAAAATGTGAACACAGTCATCAAATAACAAAATGTGCCAGCTCGCATTGAAAAAAAAGGTAAAAGTAAAAAAAAAAATTAAGTCGAAAATAGCATTCTAACCCCTGACCTAGCTTTCGGGCCAGTACCTGAAAGTGGCGCCTTCGAGGCTTCGACAAGACGACAACTCGGCCATCTTGACGGCGTAATGTTCGTTTTCCAAAGCTCCATATGTTGTGGACCCTGCTCCTAGATTCGGCCGTCTTGTTGTGCAGATCTTGCTGTAAAAAAAACTCTATTTTCTTGTTATAGTGAAATAGCTGGAAAAGCTTTTCATGTCTTTCGATGAAAAAAAAATGCTGCCTACCCTATGAAGAATATGAGCTCATGCTAGCCCATCATTGCTGACAAGCACGCCTTGTACCCACCATTGCTAGCCCCTCCCTTTCTTCCTCATGCGACGGTGAATGGACCAAATCTGTAGCACAGACGAGGCCGCTCTGCTCCGTGAAGAACAGAGACGAGACGAACCTGGCGAGAACAGCACCGCGCTGCTCATCTCCGCGAGGAAATGTGCTGCGACTGCTTCTCCCCCGTCATTCCCAGGTTTGGTTTGGTTTGGTTTGGTTTGCCGCTATCTCTGGTTGTTTTGGAAGTGCTTTTGTTCCGGTTTTGCCTAGAACGAATTGATATTTTTCAGCTTTGTTTCAGCTCAGTTCGACGCCCACTGGGCTGCTTTGGACCACAAGACATGAGTGGAGAGAATGGTTCCAGAGTTCCGGCAGGACTAGTCCGATTATTTGACTCCTGGCTCTTACGGCAGCTATAACCTGAGAAATAAAACAGATACCCCTGCACCCGGTTTTCAAATATTAACAACATTAACTTATAGCATAATCTTTGATTATTCATCTTATTCAAAATAATTATTCAAATGTGTAAAATTATTGACCGTGTTTCAAATATATTGATAATAAAATAAATTACAACCCTATGTAGCATAATTTTTTTTAATAAGACGAATAGTCAAATATGATGTTAGAAGTCAACAATGTCAATATAATAAATTAGAGGGAGTACTTTTTTATCGGAATAGATTATTCCATCCACCAAGAATACCCCTTTTTTTCCAGTGGCTCTTCATAGATCGAATCAGGAGCGGTGTCAACCCACAACGGGATACCATGTTAAAAAAAAGAGAACTTTATTAAAAAAATCAATATACCATTTTCACCTTTTAACCACACTTTCTACTATCGGCAAATGTAGCCTTTACGGGCAAAAAAACTGTTGGTAAAAATTTTCCTGACACTTTCGGTCGAAGCTGTGGCAAAACCTTTGACGATAGTTATTACTTTTACCGACATTTAGTCACTGTTTGTTTGACCTTTGCCGACAGTTATTACTTTACCGACAATCACTGTTTGTTTGACCTTTGCCAACAGTTATTGTTTTTACCGATAGATTGTACTTTTGCCGACTGTATACAATTGCCGACAGATTCTTCGCATAATTCTCCAACACATATGGCAGATAGTTCTTGTGGTGCATGGTACAACGTGTGTATGTCCCGGTATCATTGGATACATGTCTCTGTGTGCGTGTGACTAGCTTCCAACGTACTAGAACATGGAAAAATAACATTTGTACTATCATCTTCGCATTTGAATAATGTTGTGTGTGATGAGCTGCTCCGGCTTATTTGATGCTTAATTATCAAATGCACTAAATTTTTTATTCTTCAATCAAGCTAGGTTTTTTTTTTCTTATCATGCATGTTGTAGCAACATCATAAAAAATTAGATAACAGAAGATATGAATACAATATAGGAGAGGGGAAATATATATATATATATAGCTCCATATCGTTTCCATCACTAATTATTTCCCATCTCCCTTTCATAAAAAAAAAAACACAGCAGCACAGCGCAGCGGCTGCAAACTGTCCCGCAACGCTGTCCCAGTCGCTGTGCCGTCTACGACGGCAGCATTAGGACCACGAATTCGTAGCTCGCTGATGTACCGGACCAGCATCAAGAACAGTGCTTCTTCCAGGCATTCTCCTAAATCTTTTCATAACAGCGTGGTCGATACAGTTGGAGGTAACTCGAGAACTATTATTGTTCTTAGTTCTTTGCAAAATAAAATTATACTCCTTTTATCTCAGAATAAGTGTCTATTTGGATTTTAGTCAAAAATAACTTGACTAATAACTTTTATAAATACAAGTTAATTTTAATATATATAAGTGTATATAATATTATGAATGTATTTCTTACGATGAATTTAAAAATATAGATATTAGGTTTCTATAGTTAATTGAATTTATAAAAATCATTGGTCAAAGCTAGATATCAGAATCTAAACGAACACTTATTTTAGGATAGATGTAGTATTAATTAAGAACAATATTCTATAACCGGATGGAGCTATCTGGAAACAGGGACAATGATCGATATCTGCCCTTTTTTGTGTAGATCGATGGACGCGCCCATTTTCTTCAGCCGAAATCTTCTGATCAATCATGCAACAACTGGGCGTGGACTGATTAATTTGTGCATGATGCAGAACTGCCAACAGTAATCTATACAGGATAGATTAGCAACGTATTCTATCCAAAGCTTACAGAATTAAACAGAAACGTCTCATCACTTCATCAGCGAATGGAGCTAGAAATCGTATATACATAGCACGTGTTCATCGATCTATAGTTTCTCCTACGTTCGTCAGAGTTGGTGAATTTCCTGGAAACCGATCGAGTTTTTAGCTAGTTATACGCTATACCTTCAACCTTGTGTGCGGGAACAACCCATCCGCTTGGTGATAATTGTTGTTTGACTATCCTGATCAACATCTGTAGTCCTAGTACCAGTACGTGGAACATAAACGCGTGTGTTACAGGGCTGGAAGAATGAAGGAAAAGATGAGATAATTAAGCTGCAGTTTATTTCATGTTTGAACGATGTGAAAATCAGATCGAACGTCATCTATACGCTTGAAACTTGCTACTTATGAACACCAAACGCCAACCACTTGATTATCTCGATCGTTTTCGTCTACATGCGAAAACTGTTCAAGAGTCAGAGTCAAGACGCGAAGAGATTAATTTCAGCAAGTACAGCATGAGAAAAACGGGGCTGGCGCCTGCACTAGTTGCAGTCACATTAGATGGCACCAGTTCATCTCTTGATCTGACTACCATTGCAGATTATTACGTACGTATTCTGGATTGTTTGACAAAGAAGTCTACTTCCCAAGCGTGTTGAACATATGGTTAGGCCACCTAAAGCTATATACGGTATCCGTTTCTCCTTTTCTTGTGTTACTCACTTGGTTCTAAAATTGTTGTCACCGACTAAACGGCATCCGTCTCGCAGTGACGTATTTTATAGCAGAAAATTTGTGTGGTAGGGGTTTGTGTCATACTTCCCTCTCATCATCGCTCTCCAAGTTTGAATAAAACAGCAAATTACACCTTGCTTGACAACAATTTGTGCATAACATGTCTCAATCCAAGCTAAGGTGAACAGTATTCTTTCTCCTCGTGTGCCACATACAATATGCATTTGGCCACGTGGTGCTTTTAGAGGTGAAAACAGATCGAAAAAAAATTAAAAATAGAGAGCTGGATCAAATTAGAATCAGGTCAATTTTTTATTATTTTTTGAACTAAAATTTAAAAAAAGACCGATTTAATTTGTGAAAAGATCTACGGCTAAGGATGCTTTCTGAAACTAACTCGATGCTTGTTAAATTTTAGTTAAAAAACAAATAGAAATTTGATTCGATCTTAATCAATCTGATCCTCACAATATTTAGTTCATTTTTTTTCGATCCGTTTCACTCCTATCCACGAGTCAAACCTTTTTATCACCCTAGGTGCCCTTATGCAAAGCTGGGATGGACCAGTCTTTGTTTACGCATAGCTGTGTCAGTGTGATACGTGCGTGAAGTGTGAACCAGTCCCTCCGGTTTGTGCCGAGACGTACACATGCTTCTCATTCATGCATGCGATGCATTAAACGACTTGGAAAAATTCTACTCCCTCCGTTTTCATAGATCGTTCATTTTTATAGGTTATTTTAACTTTGAGCTCGAAAATTAAGGAAAAGTGAAAAAGTATGGTAAGCAAAAAATAAGTAGAAAAAAAATAGAGATAGAAATTTATTGAGAAAAAAATATATATTAAAAAGAGAGAAATGTGTATTGAGAAGTGAGAATAATATATATTAAAAAATAAATTTTAAATGTTAAAATGTGTGAACGGAGGGAGGAGCTAAGTCCAATCTGACGCAAGAACCTCCAGTAATTGCCAATGAATTAATGCTGCTCTGTGAAACGCAGGAATGACGAATGGCCAATTGGTCACCACTCACCACTACAAGGAAGCAATCACCTTGACCACGGCGAACCAGTCCTTTTCCGTTCCCATTCCCTGTTCCTATCCATCGTCTTCCTCCTCGAGGCGTCCAGCACATGTGCAGCTCAATGGCGTGCTATCGTTATATATATGTGTGCCCATGCAAAAGCAGCAAAACCTTCAAGCCATACCATACGTATAGTTGCAGAGATACGCAACTACGTAGGAACATCGCTGTTGCCAATGCCATAGACGCGATAGCTGGGTAGCGAGCTGCCATATATATATTGTTTGCGATCGATCGAGGGAGAGAACAATGCCGGCGCCTTCTGTATTGCGAGAAGCTGTAACCATGGAGGCGGTAGGAGCGAAGGAAGCAAAGGGCATGGTCACCCTGCTCAGTCTTCTCCGTGTCACGACGTCGGAGGATGAGAAGGCAGATGGAGACGTCGCTGATAATGCAGCGGAGAAGAAGGTGGAGTGGCTCCGCTCGCAGCTGATCGGGAACGACGTCGAGTTCGACACGCCGTTCGGCCGGCGACTGCTCACGTACGCCGACCAGACGGCTTCCGGGCGGAGCCTGCAGTACATCGAGGACTACCTCGTCAAGGAGGTTCTCCCCTTTTATGGTGAGCACGCACGAAGCTGCAGAACACACACATATATGGACGCCCACGCCATGAACTTGAGCTTCGTTTCTTCCTCACGTGCATGGTTCATCTGATTCGTATGCTGTCAATGTGTACGTATGTGCAGGGAACACGCACACGAAGGACAGCCACGTCGGGAGCAAGACGACGCTGCTGGTGCACAAGGCGGCGCGCTACGTGAAGCGCTGCATGGGCGCGGGCCCCAGCGACGCGCTGCTCTTCTGCGGCTCCGGCGCCACGGCGGCCATCAAACGCCTGCAGGAGGTCATGGGCGTGGCGGCGCCGTCCGCGGAGCTCCGCCGCCGCCTCGTTCCGCAGCTGCGCGCCGTGGAGCGGTGGGTGGTCTTCGTCGGG
>BCLG01002297.1:26005-45863 GCA_001602295.1 Zoysia matrella | reverse complement strand
CGCTGCTCTTCTGCGGCTCCGGCGCCACGGCGGCCATCAAACGCCTGCAGGAGGTCATGGGCGTGGCGGCGCCGTCCGCGGAGCTCCGCCGCCGCCTCGTTCCGCAGCTGCGCGCCGTGGAGCGGTGGGTGGTCTTCGTCGGGCCGTACGAGCACCACTCCAACCTTCTGTCGTGGCGACAGAGCCTCGCCGAGGTCGTAGAGATCGGCGTCGATTCCGACGGGCTCGTCGACGTGGCCGCACTCCGGCGCGCGCTCGCGTCGCCGGACTACGCGCACCGGCCGATGCTGGGATCCTTCTCTGCGTGCAGCAACGCCACCGGCATCATGACAGACACGAGGGAGATCGCCCGCGTTCTGCACGAGCACGGCGCCTTCGCGTGCTTCGACTTCGCCGCCAGGTGAGAGCGAGACGATAAGGCCATGCATCACAATAATACGGAACGCGAGCCATGACGATACACCATCACGAGAGTGACAGAATTTAACCACTTTTTCTGAATATATCATATATATCCCATTTGCTTTGATATGATACTGATGGGTTTGACAATAAACATTATTTCATGAATAGCCAACATAAATTCTCGCACATATTTACCTCGTCCGTACATCTAGTTTTTCTACTCTGCATTGAATAGGAAGCGAAAAGGAGACCGACTTGTAGAGTATGAACTGCAACTATGTATATTGACCTGCTCTGGATCATGTTTAATTTCTCCGTGTTGAAGTTGAAGTCACCTGAAATTTTATCTTCCTCTGACAAGGCATCACTGGCAATAAATCAAAGGGGCTAGTGTTTAAATTTTCAAATTTTCTATGGAAAAATTTTAATTCTCAAAATGCTGAACAAAGATGATAGTAGACAAGCATGGCTGGCCCTTCATTTCTATTCCTTCATGCTTGTGTATCATGGAACTCCATCACCGAGTCTCTAACTTGTGTCATTTGAGTAGTGGTCCATACGTCAAGATTGAGATGAAGTCAGGTGAAATCGATGGGTACGACGCCGTCTTCCTGAGCCCGCACAAGTTCGTCGGCGGCCCGGGCACTCCTGGCATCCTTCTCATGAACAAGGCACTGTATCGGCTCAGCTCTCAGCCTCCCTCAACATGCGGTGGTGGCACTGTGGCTTATGTGAACGGCTTCAATGAGGAGGTGAAATACAAAGCTACATAAGCTCAACAATGGCAATACAATTATGTTTCCATAGTTCATTTCCTGATCAAATCATCGTGTATGTATGATCTGTAGGACACGGTGTACTACGACGACATCGAGGAGCGAGAGGATGCCGGAACACCACCGATCATCCAGAAGATCCGCGCATCACTTGCGTTTTGGGTCAAGGAGTACATTGGATATGACACCATGGGTCTCCGAGAGCAAGTATACTCTGAGATGGCGATGAAAAGGCTCGTTAGCAACTCGAAGGTTAGGGTTCTTGGCAACACAAACGTCGAGAGGCTACCAATCTTCTCCTTCCTCATCTACCCTCCCGCGGAGGATTCATGGTTTCACTCGGTCGTCGAGCCTGGATACGATGCGCCATTGAAGGAGGCGAGGCCCAGGCGCCTGCCTCTCCATGGACGGTTTGTTACAAGGCTTCTGAATGATCTTTTCGGCATCCAGGCAAGGGGAGGCTGTGCTTGTGCAGGTCCCTATGGTCACATATTGCTCAACGTTGAAAACGAACTCTCCCTTCGCATCCGGTCTGCTATTTTAGAGGTAAATATATAGTATTATCTGAGTGTAGACTGGATCGATCAGTGCAACTATTTATCTGGTGATTGATATATATTGTACTTATGTTATTGTTTATTGTAATAATTCTCACAGGGGTATAATGGACTGAAACCAGGATGGACTAGGTTGAGCTTTGCCTACTATCTGTCGAAGGAGGAGTTCAAATTCATCCTCGCCGCCGTTGAGTTCGTCGCAGAATATGGTCACCGTTTCCTCCCTCTCTACCAGTTCGATTGGAAAACTGGTGACTGGACGTCCAGGAAACAAGCGATCGAGTACCATTTCATGAAGCAGGAGCTGGCTATTGCCACAGATGTTTTTCACCTGAATGAAGTGAGCCAGTCAAAAGTTGCAGATAAGCTGAAAAGGAACGCTGAAAATAACCATATCAAGTTTGAGAGATATGTTGAGAGCGCCAAGATAATTGCACTCTCCTTACCAGATACCAGTCGGCAGGTTGTCAGTGTCCCAAAAGGAATTGACGCCGACATGATTCTTTTTCGGATTTAGTGTATTTTGGATGATATAGCAATAACATAACAGATTATCAGAGAATTTTAGCATTCCCTATTTTTCTGTAATCATATAGTGAAATTAACTAGCAAATTTTTATTAGATATAATGTCAGAAAAGTATTTAGAAGTACAGGCTTAAGCATTATAGCTTCCAAAGTTGAAGTATAGTATTTCAATGTATATCAGAAAGAACTTTTGTGCAGGAAAATACACATATTAATTTTTGATATATATATAAGGTTGTAGATTGCGAAATTGCCTATCCCACCATATCCATGCTAGCTAATTTTGGAGTCGGAAGAGAGGTGTCAAGTAAGTCACTGAGCATAAAAGATGTTTGCTTTTTAGCACTGTTGCGTGATAAGGACCCATAAACATCTCAGTAATATGTCAGCAGTTTTGCTTCAAGTGATGCATAGTTTCTCAGTTATCTGTGTGAGACGCTTACCCCCAGACTTCTTTTAATGAAAATGGCCAAGAAGTATTTTCCAGAAAAATGTGTTTTTATATTATCTTAGTTTGATCATTCATAATAAGCAAGAGTTTCTGGTAGAGTTCGATAAGGTTCAGGTTCTGGATAGCATTTCTTTTATTTGCTGTTACACTTCATTTCGCTGCGTAAATATTTACTGGTGTAATTAAGTACTGTACCTTTCATCGTTTGTGGGAGCAACTTCTAAAATCTGAGAAAATCCATTTTATGTGTCCATTTCGAGCCGACTCTTCTGACTAATCATTGAAGTCCTGAAGCACGTTTATTCCACAAAGAAAAAAAAAAGAATTCCTGACGCACGTGAAGCTTGCAAGACTGAAACTAGCGAATTGGAGGTGACGAGAGTGCCGATCGATCGTCGAAGTAGGGGTCCATCGTCCAAGGTTTCAGTTACATTATACATGTCAGTGTCTACATATATCTCCTGACCTGCACAAGCTCAGGTCTGTCAATGCATTTCGAAAATTCAAGAAATTACTGCCGATTCGTTTTCGTTGTCAATGGAAACCCACGGGGATTCAAATTCCACGTATGTACGCGGTACTCGTGTTCATCAGGGATTTGTTTAAATAAGCTCTGTACCAGATACAAATACGAAGCTACCATGGATCAATGCATTCAGATAGGGGCTAGAGCAAACAAACAACCAGAGACCTTAACATATCATTTACGTCAACTTCAGAAAATATATTAGATCCTGCACCTAACCTGAACATGTGCTTAATATACTATATATATATACTGGCCATCATTTTCAATATTTCTTCATTGATTAGTTCAAATTTGAACTAACCGGCAACAATAATTTTGTAACGGATGGAGCATCGATCTAATTTGTACTTGCTGACATAGAAGTAGATAAAGAGCTTAAGTTACCCGTCCCATTCAAGGCTGGAAGAAACGACTTATCATTGAGTTGACAAATCATATGTCCTTATAAAACGCTTGTACTGTGCCATCTGCACCTAATTTCATGTGTGTTGGCCATCTGTTACTAATTTTATGCGTATCATGTTAATCAAATTTTTCACAGTTAGGCCAGCCAAAATCGTCTTACCTCCTACATATGACAATTTTGAATTAGTCACGCAACAACGATTCAATAAGGTTATCCTTGCAAGAAAGAACGACATACCCCTACGTGACATAGAAAATATCCTCGTGTATCATTACTCCCTCCGTTCCTATATCATTGTCACCATTGATTTTTCATATCAACTTTCACCGTCCATCTTATTTAAAAATTAATTCAAATGTGTAAACTTATAAGTTGTGATTCAAACAAGTTTAGTGGTAACATAAATAATAACAAACTATATTATATTCATCAAACTTTTTTTAATAAGACGAATAATCAAAGTTGAAGTTAAAAGTCAATGATGATAACAATTTAAGAATGAAGAGAGTACGTGTTTGGTTGTGAAATAAAGATACGCACATTTCACATAATATGATGTGAGCAGATAGGGGACCACAGAATGCAAACAACCTGAGGTCTAACACATGATTTGTGTTTACTTCAACTAGTGTGACATCATTTGTGTTTACTGCAACTAGTGTGACTAATAATTATACGCTTTACCGACTAGTAGTACTCCATCTGGTTTTTAAATTGTTGATGCCAGCTTGTGTAAATCTGCACTGGACGTCAACAATTTAAAATCTAAGGGAGTAGTTATCCAACAAAGATTAAGATTGTTAGTCTTGCAAGTAAGAACAAATACGCAGCATAATTAAACCTGCTAATGGTTTGGGAACCGAACCAAATTGTTTTATCAAATCAACTAGTATCATCCACACCACCCCAGACCATCACTCTCATTCCGAAATTCCAAACCAAACCGTCATTAACTTCAACCCAACCCAAATTGACAAACAGTTTCTAACTGTTTCAGAACTACGGTTTCAACCTATTCCAAACCCAAAACTCAGAACAAGTTGCTTTCCATCGAGCATTATTACAAAGGTGAAAGGGACGAGCAGTTCCACTGTTCTCTTATTTCTCTGAACTGGACCTTGGGCTAGGTGAAGCTCTGCTTTCACGGACACAATAGAAGGGCAAGCAAAATAGGTGGCCTGGGCGTGGCCATAGGCAATGGCGGACGCACGCAATTTTCTTCGCCTTCCTCCTACTCGCGCACATGTACAGTCTTCATGCTGGTGTGAAAAGCTACCCGCCATGTTGCGGCGTGAGGATCGAACACAACTCGCCATGTGAGGGATGCTCACCATCACGGTTGCCGCATGCTACTGCAGCCATGCGCGCATGGCTGAGCTCTGGGGCGTGCCCGCCATGCCATGAGTGCATGTCGCGTGCTTGTCTTACTCGACGTCTTCATGCGGCTTGCTTGATCAGCCATCTTTTCGGTTGCCGCTGTGCTCGGCCCGTTGCTCGACTGGCGGCGGCGGTAGCGCAGCCACGTCCTCTACGGCGATGCCTAACTTCATGGGGCTCTGGTTCGTCACCGGCCTCCGTGAGCGGGAAGCTGGTCGGGGAGTGCGTGGGGCCAAGCGCGGCGAAAGGGCAATTTTCAGCATCCTGAAAGTAAATGGCGACGGCTTTGCCGGGATGCAGCGTGGCCGCGGTGAGTGAGAGCAGGAAGACATAGGTGGAGCATGAGGCTGCGGCGAGCAAGAGCACCGATAGATCGAGGGGCTAGGATCTGGGTGCCACCCACGGTTTAAGAACCGGGTCTAACCCATTCTGAAACTAGACTGAATCCAAACTGAATCAACTATTTTTCTAACGAATCCAATCCAAACTAAACCGTAACTCACTTTGACCCATTTGCACCGATTCAATTCTAAACCAAATGAAAACCAGACCAGTAAAACCGGTTCCAAGCCAAACCACTTACAGGTTTAAGCATAATTAACATCCCCATGTATCACGTACGGTTCTGAGCTAAAATAATTTACTTTACTCATTTGAGACCAGTCGCAGAATCAGAGTTGATGGAAGTGTGCATTGATTATCAGCTGCATGTGTTGGGGGTATCTGATTTGTGCTCGTTTGGAGGCATGCATGGTGACTTCAAACACACAGGGACAGATATGTTTCTTAATCACTTCACGTGAACTGGTACTGTTTCAGTTCATGTTCAGAGAGAAACATGGCATTGAATTCAGCAAGGACACGAGGAAACGAATGGAAGGCAATTGTTATCATAGTGTTATGTGACATTGGTGGCTCTTCATCTAGATCATTGTCACACTGAAAACAGCTTATTGTACCAGGAATTCTAGTTTCGTAACCGGAGGAGAGAGTAATATCCTGGCACTCGTGTGGCAAACAAATTATTCATCTAATAGTTAAAGTGAAATCAAATTTACAAATGGAAAATACACATTTGATTCTGCATTACATTTTCTCATCCCTTATCCTAACCACAAGCTCATTCCTACCGTCAAGGAAATACTGCTTTCTCCTGCGTTTGATTCCATTCGCAGCAAGCAATTTGTTCCCAATATGCCCTTTATTTATTTGATATGTTAACGTGCTTCTTTATTTTCAGCAGATATACAAGCAAGTGGCCTTAATGTAGTGCCAGAAAGTATTTCATGTACCGATGAAGGATTTACTATTGCATGTTGTTGATGTTACTACAAAACTTATTTATCCCAACACACCCGCTTTTTTTTTTATCGAACCATATCTGCATTCATAGCAAAGGAAATAATACAAAGTACCATACAAATACAGATACGATTAGAGACGATACAAAGGACAGCCAAACCCTACACAGTAAGAAAAACAACCAAATTCCTGTGGCCGCGGAGAGCCATCAAACTTGTCCACCGTCCTGAGAACCGAAGGAGCTCCATCGCCAAAAAGGCTTTGAAGAGAGCCAAAGAAGACACTCGTCCCCATGAACGAGACGAATCCAATGCTGAACGCACATCGACTAGGACCGCATCCCAAGCTCCAACGACTACGGAACCAGACTCGCCAACGACTATGAGTGTCGCCGTGGGAACCTCAAGCCCGGCCGCCTCTCCGAGCTGCCGCATAACCCACAGCTGCCTCGGTACCCACAAAGCAAAAGGCCGACGAACTCACCTCCCTATCGGACCGATGAGAAGTCGAAGGTCGACTCCTAGAAAGGAGCTCCACGCTGGGAGCACCCCCTCCACGAGCTCGCCGCCGACGCTGGAGTGAAGCATCAACGAAGCGAGGAAGAGCTCGGAAGGACTTATTCCTCATCCACGCCGACGCCATCGCTAGAGGACAGAAAACCTAACCCTAAAAAAAACCAGGGACCAAACCACCCTGTCGGCAACCCCCTCCACAGTCTCGCCCGCCCGATGAAGTTGGCCGCTTGACAATGCGCCTACTTCTGATGGATAGCTGGAGGATGTGAGATACAAGTGACTGCCTCTACATGGCGTTTAGTTACAAGGTGGTGCTTTTGGTATCAAGCAAGTGGAGTGTGACACCCGTAAATTTAAATCGGAAACAAAAATCACTCCTGGAAAATTTTGCGCATAAATTTTATTTTTCTATTCTTGCAAAATATCAAAACTTTTTAATTAATCATAGAATAATTAGAATTGGGACTTTCAAAAGTTATAAAATAGAAATTTGCCAAGTGATTGCTCCGTTTCTTTTCCCCTTCATTTGAATTTTCCTTTTTCATTTTCTTTTTGATTTATTTAATTGTTTATTTTGTTCAATCTTATTTAATATTATTTGAATTTAGATTTAAGTTAAATTGAATATTGAATCCTTCTCAATTGAATTTTTTTGAATTGAATTTGAATCTTTTCGAATCTCTAGTTTTAAAAGCAAAATTCAGAATTTCCTAAATATCAAAAACCTCTAACGGGCCGAGCCCCTCCTTTCCTCCCTCTCTTTTCCTTCTTCGGCCCAGCCCGCGCACGCCTCTCCCTTCTTTTCTTCCCTGGCGGCCCAGTAGCTCCTCCCTTCTCCTCGCGCAGGCCCAACTGCACACCGGCCCACTTTCCCTCCTTTCCCTTCCACGCGGGCCCAGCCCAGCCTTCTGCCATTGTAGCGGTTTCTTCCCCAAACGGCCAGACAGCGCCTGTGCGCGCGCGCCCTCGTCGTCCCATCGCATCGGCCACCACGCCGTCCCATCTCGGCTTCACGCAGCTGCCCGCCTGTCTATTCCCGACTGTTCCGCGCCGCCCTCGTCTCTTCCCGGCTTGCGCGCTGCCACGGCCGTCGCCTCCCCGGGAACCCGCGTAGAATGGCAGTGCGCCACCGCGCCCTCCGCGTCGCCAACCATCATCACGCCGGAAGACCTCGCACCCTGCCCGCCATCATTGCCGCCACGACCCGAAGCCGCCGTCCGAAACCATCTCGTCACGTCACCGAAAAAATCGGGGCGAGTCCCATCGCCACGTCTCCGGCCGCTCCACCCGACACCCCCTGCTCCGCCTATAAAAAGCCTCGTTGAGCTCAAATGCGGCCGCGCCTCGCTGCCCTCTTTCCTTCCCCCACTTCGCTGGGTAACATTTTTGTGACGCTGGCGCCCCCGACCGTGCGCCGCAGCACGCCGCCAAGGCACCACGTCGCCAGCCCGCTCCGCCGACTGCTTCACTCCGCTGAGGCCACCAACAGCTCCACCGAGCTTCCATGGTGCTCCCCGGCCTCTCCGTTTTCCTCCGGCGAGCCCTCTGCCTCACCCTCGCGAGCGCCACCGTGTGTCGCCGCCGGACTCCGCCGCCAGCCCTCCTCGATTGCCCCTGGACGACGATAACCCCATAGGTGAATTCGCCATCTTCTCCTCTCTCTCTCCCAAGCCTCTTCTCGTCCAGCTTGGCTCTCCGGAGGCCGAGCTCCCTTCTCTGGCGAGCGGCCTGGGTGGCGCCGCCGCCTTTCCTCTGTTCGGCCGCCCCCTAAGCCCACCGGAGCGCCCTAGCCGCCTGATTTGCCATCGACGGCTAAGATTAAAACCCAACCCCCCTCTTTCATTATTTTAAATCTTGATCATCCACACCTAATCCGAGGGCTGATATGTGTCAACGTCACCCAATAAAACTCAGCCCTCCATTTCAAATCCAGTGGTCCTGATAAAACAAGCCCTATTTATATGAATAAAATAAAAAGAACCGACCGGCTACACCTATCAGCCACACAACCTAAAATGCTACAGCCACCCAAGCTACACCCAAAATTATATTACTAGACCTTTTCCAACACAAGAATAATTCTTTGAATTCCAGAAAATACCCTTTTGCATCTAAACCCTTGACCTTTCTAATATTCATAGATAGCTCCCTGTAACTTCTTTAATATTTACAAATAGGTCCGCACACCTTCTTTTTTATCGTTGTTTATCCATCCTAACTCTGATTCCATCCATTCTTTCACAGTTGGCATCGTAATCTCGAACTCCACCTCATCAAACCCTTCAAACCTCGGCTAACCTTTTTATTATTATAGTTTTCTTAATAAATGATTTTATTGGAGTTTAATGAGTTAATTGCTTATTCTTTTATTGGTTTTTATCCGAATTTATACGAGTCTTTTATTGCTAATTACTTGCATCCTATAACTACGTATTAAGAATGTAGGTAATAACCTAATAAACACATTATGCATCTCATCTATCGGCAACTAACCATATGCAAATCACACTTGTGCATATATGTTAGTATTGCCGATAGTCATACGCATGCAATAATACACTCTTCACTTGTTAATTCTAATAGCTTAAAGGATAATAGTAATAGTACTAATAGTAGTAGTAATAATAATAAGGATAACAATAATAATGATAATAAATCACTAGTTATTAATAAATGTGTGCATATTAGAAAATAGTTACGTATTTTAATTTGTAGCAAACGTTGAGTTTGGAGAAGACCCAGAAGACTCGTCGTGCGAGGAGAAAACTGAAGACCTGGATGTCAAGTCAACGCCTCAAGTTTTGAACCTTGAAGATTAAGGATTTGCAGGCAAGCTCTAACCCTTTGATCATGTTTATCCCATGTTTTGCATGCAACTATATATCCTAATTGTGAACTTTATGAGTGCTTATTTCCATTAAGGTAATTAATTACTTTAATTCCTTTCATGCCTTGCTTGAATACTTGTCTTTGTTATCCATAGGACACCATCATTAAGTAATTAACATTGGCTTTTATTCCTTGCTAGTAAAAGGCTTAGGAAACCCCTTTATTTCGTGATGCTCCGCATCACCACACTCTCTTATACATATATACACTTACATCTTTTTATAAATGTGTTAATTGTGGCTTTGGTGTGTGTAAAGTAAACTGAGGATGGGTGTTAGTACAACATGTGTTAGATTAGATGATGGTGATTTCATTGGTTGTGGGTGAGGCTTGTCTATGTGATAATAAGCTAAGTGCACCAGTGATGAGCTATGTGCTCCAGTAAAGTTCTCTTTTGTGAACGTAGCGCTCGCTTTGCCGCATAAGAACCGGTTCGTTGGACCTTAACTTAGTGATTTTCGTACAGCCACAAAACCCGACATGGGCGGGACTTGTCCTACTTCTTGGTGTTGTCAAATCGAGCCCCTAGGTGGTCGTAGGACACGAAATACCAGGAGAAGGTCGTGAGAGTATGATTCACGTCCCGGTTCGATGCATCTCCTGTGTCCTCAGTGAATTTGCTTCACTGCAAATATAGCCCCAGAGCATAATCTTAGTAGCTCTAGAAAAAAGGACGTGAGAATATGATTCACGATCTGACTCCAGAAATGTATATATCGTGTCTCAGTGCTTCAGTTCCACTGATGATATATCCCCTAGGAGATTTCGAAGGCGTCTCTATGGTGGTACTCAGAGAAGGTGCGACGAGCGTTATGACACTCCCCCACGCAAGAGCGCATGGCCTGTGGAAAAAGCATACATCTCTGCAGAGTTAAAACCTTTCCGAAAAGTCTGTTGTCACTGGTTATGACACACTGTTTGCTTGGGCTCACAATGATTAGTATTACTTGGTTTTTCAATGTGTGAGTGTTTTGGAGAAGTGATGGCTTTGTGTTAGGGCTGTTATGACCTTGTGTGGGAAGGCCTCTTTAAAATTGTGAAAACTGACGAGATCGAAGTAATTCTCTCCCAGGTCCAATCAATTAAAATATTACAGATAGATATACATTGGTTTTCCTCTAATTGTAAAACTTCTGTAGACAACTCTGCATAAAACTAGCTTTTTGCAAAGAAACTAAGAAAGCTGTTATTCCTTGATTAGCCTCTATCCATGTATATGCCTTTGAGTAGTGTTAGGGCTTGCTGAGTACTTTCCGTACTCAATTTTGCTGCTTCAACATTCAGATGAAGACGGAGAAGCTGTGGAGTCTTTGGTGACATTTCAGTGTTTTGTCCTGCGCTCAAGTTGCCTGTAGAGTTGTTTGCTGAGTTTCTCGTGGAGATATTATGCCTTGCTTGTGTTTGAGGAAGCTTGGTTCTCCTCTTGTGGATTGTAATCTAGTCTTCTTGATTGTAAGTATCTATTTTAAAATAATTTTCTTCTATGTGTAATGAACATTTTGACAGCGTGTGTACCAACGACTGATTCAAGAATTGGTACGATAAGCACTAAGTGCTCCAGAAATGGGGTGCGACATGGAGGTGGCACTTGAGCCCAGGCGTATGGCCATGTTGGAATTTGACCCATTCAAGAGAATTCTAATGCAAATTGCGGATGTAAAATCGCCTATAAAAACAGCTTTTTAAGTCCCCGTGTAGAAATGTTTTTCTTTTGTAGTAGTAGTACTGAGATTTCCTCATCTCCAGGTTTTTAATTTTTCAAAAGAAAAAAGGAGAAAAAGTTGTCAATGGTGATTGCAAAAACAATGCAATTCGTGTGTCCCCACCAGGGTTTTAAAAACCGTATGAGCCACGAGCGGTTTAACAAAACCGCAAAAACCGCGAAAACCATTAAAAAACCGAACAAATTCAAAAATCAAAATTTTGAGAGAAAACCGAACGGTTTTTACGGTTTACCGTTTTTAAATTTGAAATCAAATTAGTTTGAGCGGTTTTTCAACGGTTTTTGCGGTAAACCACTCGGTTTGAGCAGTTTTCGAATTTTCAAATTTTCAAATTTTTTAAAATTTTTAAAACGAAAAACGGTCAACCGTAAAAACCGAGCCGCAGCGGTTTGATCGAAAACCGCGGTTTTCAAGCGGTTTTGTGAACCCTGGTCCCTACTCACCAGTTGATGGATGAACCTATACGTATACCTGGAAACCAACTCTGGCTCCACCACTGGCGATCGCCGGAGACCAGAAACAGGAACATTAGAAGGACAAGAACTAACTCCAGCTAAGCCATGAATGACAAAAGTGTTGTCGTTGGCGTTCTTACCCTGAGGCAGCAGCCATGGAACTGGAGCGGAGCAGCGCGGGCAGGATAGTGGGGTCGTTGCCATCAGCCTCCTCGACAACGGCAGTGACGACGTCCTCGGCGTCCGGACATCGCTAGTGCCGCCGCCGGGGCTCCACAAATCGCGACGACGCGGTTCAGGAAGAACTTGCTACCAGGTTGAGCTGGAACCACCCCATATATGATTCATACACTATTACAGCTACCGCTGCAGGAAATAAGCTGTACTTATATAACAAAGCTGGGATATTCAAGTCCTGAACAAGTGTGAATTTGTGCAGGCATGGGCGGAGCTCCCATGATGCCTAGGTATTCACATGAATACCCGGTTCATGTGGAGAGAAAATGAGTATATATGTGTATATTCATATCATAGTTTAATAATATAGTCAATTCAATATATTAAATATCATAAAATATTAAGAATGGATCAAAATTTGTAAATTTTTAGTTATTTAAAATTCTCATTTCAACAATTAGTATGTTGTGCTGAAGTTTACACATTTCTAATGCAATAATTTTTTAACTTGGAAATACCCAACCATCAAAACCTGTCTCCGCCACTATGTGCAGGGCTTTGCAATGGAAGAGGCATTACAAGGATCTGTAGCCAATAGCAGAATCGTTCCATGGCGTGTAGGATTATAATCCTTTTATTGTGCTTGTTTGTGAGAGTATAAGGATCTTAAGTAGAGAGGCTAGTAAGCATCAGTTCTGATGACCACCAAAAAAAAAAAAACTTACAAGCTTAGGCAGTTCAATAGTATGTGTAAACTATCTGAGAGCCATACTGTAGTTACCAAAATTTAGTTAGTGCCCTGAAGGCAACAAATTGTCTCAAAGGCACATGTCACATGCACTAAGGCCCTGTTTGGATACAAAGTATTTTTGTTGTTTTGAAAGAATACTTCAGTTTTAACAAATACCATAGTTTTTCTAAATAAGTAGGTGTTTGGGTGCAGCTAATTTTATGGTTTTATAAACTACAATATCTTCAAAACTTCAGTTTTTTGGAGTTTTGGAAACTCTACAATGGAGTTCTTTTTTCAAAACCGAGCTAATGACGGGCTTCTGTTAGTGAAGAACCTGACGAGCCTCTGCTCCGCTCCGTTGCAGACACATCCGGTGGAAAAGTCCCGGGGACCAGCCATAGCATCAACTCCACACCCTGCGGCTGTGCTACTCGTTAATTGCTAGTGCTGCCTTTCTCATGTTTAATCAAGACCTTTGAACAGGCCATTGTTACATTGGGGTGTTATTTTAAGATGAGCTAAGTAAGCCACATCAAATATTTTTTTTGCATATCCAAGTTCTGCCTATACAATATTCCAACAACTAGTTTGAAAAAAAATTGCAAAAAATACTTAAGTACCCAATCGTATCAAGGTTTATCTCAAAACTACAAAATACTTCAGTTTCTAAATAATATGGTATTTACTGACTTCAGTTTTTAAAAGCATAGTTTCTCAATACTATGATTTTTAAAAACAACAACACCCAAACAGGGCCTAAAAGTTTTCATGTACAGTTGCTTCTTACAATGGCTCTACCTGTGTCTGGGCCCATAGGGTCACCAGATCTTAGTTCTTGAGGTAAGAAAGTCTCTATTGAGCTGACACGTAGTATCAGTGTAGTTCCAAAGCATCATTAGATAACTAATGGCCAAAGAGATGACTTGGAGCAGTTCCAGTTCAACTCCAGGTGATGTACATAGCTGCAAATAAGAAAGGGCACCACTTCATCCAAATCCAAAAGCTTATTTGACATGCAAATAAAGTTAGCACAAATATTATAGTGGTATATACCTACAAAATTGGTATCACCTCAATGCTTTCCAGTCGGACAAATGCACTCAGGAAGTGGATTTTCATAAAATGATTCCTCAGTCCTAAGACGTGCCTTGCCCTTGCTCCCAGGTGAGGAGCTATATCTCTCCCTAGGAGTCCCTTGTCTGAAAACAGAGTAAAGCTTTCTTAGGAACATCTGTGAATGATGGAACAGAAGTACCCTATATATATTTATTGGAAAATATAAGAAAAATCACCGGTATTTATGCATCTCAGTAACAAGTGAGGAAAGCTTTGGACCTTCCATCAGTTCCCCTTTTTCCAGTAAATCAAAGAGTTTCACCAATCCTCTCCTGCAGATTAAATAGAACACAAAATTAGTTCAATTGTTGAAAATGAACTGAATATGAACTTGACACTCAACATCAGTAAAAATGCAAGCAAAAGGATAGAGTACTACTAATGGACCTCTAACTCCATCCACATATGCAGATGTGAAGGAAAAAAAAAATATGTGCATCAGGTAGGAATATTTTTCAGGAACAGTGCTAGTGCTACCTTGGATGTGTGAGCCTTGTTTTAGAAGGACAATATTTATAGTGCAAATAAAGTCAAATGCAAGTAATATGATAAGTTCATAAACCTGGAAAATAGTTTGGTTCGATAAAGAAAAACACGTTCAGGAGAAATTTCTAATATTTACCTATCCGGAGTGATAGTTTTGCGATGCCCGAGAAATCGACGATGGCCTTCTACAGCTTTTGCCATATTGCCCGAGTGTGATGGGACAAATACATCACTTTCAACTGATATTATATAATCAAGGGCAGCAGCTTGAGAAGGATGATTACTGAACTTCTCAAGCTCTTCTTTTGTCGCTAACAACTCCTGCAGAAGAACATGAAATTTAACAGTATACCTTGGAAGCTGTCTGTAAATCAACAAAACAGGTAATTAGATAACAACCTTGCTAACCAAATGAGGGAAGTATGACCTTAGTTTTGATATGTACTTAGAACCCCCATAAATTTCTCCTGCTGCAAGATAGATCCATGTGGACTCAGGATATCCCATTGCTCGCAGAAAAATTCCCACCTCATTTGGTGTCAGTGGACAATTGCCTTCAGATCTCTGTTGTGTTGAGTTTATGTCCTTCAGTTTCCAGTGCTTTATTCCATCCCTATTTTAGAGGAAAAGAAAATTAATACAACCAGGCTGTAGAATAGAATTGTATGAATGTGTCTTGATTGTCATACCGCATGATTTTCAACTCGTTTGCTTCTGAATCACTCAGACCATAAGTGCATCCCGTAAATGCTAGCATATCTTTTTCATATCGTAGATGAAGAGCAATATATTTTCCACGCGATCTTAGGCGCTCCACTAGCTTCTGTTGTGTAAGTTACGTTGGCTCAGAACCTAGTTTAAAGAATGCCATAAATCTGATTGCAAATTGCAAATTACAATGCAGGTACTGAGTGGAAGAATGTACAGTTATTAAGAATGGTTCATGCCTTTCCAAGGTCTTCAATTATATCCGAAAAACGCAATGCATTATAAAGGCAGCGGCACCTCAATCTCTGGATATCAACTAGAAGACCATTGTTAGCAAGTCGTGAGTCACATTTCGGGATGTGAACTACCTGTAAATTATAAGGTGAGACCATATAAATGAGTTTAAACTCAGATTCAGGTAGAACTAGTGGATAATGGCTGCAACTTGCTTTTTGAAATGTAAAATATTAGAGATAGGAGTCGTTGATATCAAGTGTCCTAAAAGCTGGTACTAGAAGACCAGAGCCACCAACTTAACTAGCAGAGCAGGTTAGGCTACTGAATAACTAATTGTCAAACCGACCACTAATAGTAGTTGCAATAGATGGTTAAGCAACTTGTTGCAACGTAGGTCAAGAGACGTGAGATGAGAGGAAGTGCAATGGGGCAATGATGTCAGAGGCCAGGGCATGTGAGGATGCAGATGAGGGAGTGGTAGCAGCTTAAGGTTTCCAGGAAAATCTTGCATTCTTGCTCATATGGTTACATCTTACATGAACCAGTGACTTTTACGGGAAAACTGCTCAAGAGGGAAGACACACAACAGTGTATCCACTATCCAAGTACAAAGCACCCTTACCCTTGGGCAGTCCTTTAGGCAGCAGCTATGCCTGGGTTCCATCCTGCTGCTACCTCATCATACTACATCACTCTGCTTCCTCCCTCCATATATAGACTTTTTTCCCCTCTTCCTCCCATCCTCGACCCTCAAAATATCACAAGACAAGTTACTAAGTTGCATGAACCTATCCATTCGGCCCCTAACTCAACTGGATCTTATGACCTAATAATAATGTTTGGAAAAGAAAGTACCTTGTTATCCTTCCAGAGTTCTTTCACTTCCTCATAATAACTTGCACTACCCCATGATGTAAAGTGCTTACGAGCCTTTGGAGCAGATATCATGCTTTCAGGCAAGTCACTCACAATGCAAACATCCCCTTCTAGAGCTTTGATAAAATGAGCATCATCAAAGATGTCTTTAAATGTACTGTCCACAGCAGTGCAAAGTGTTAAACACAGCAGATAAAGGGCACAAGGATGAGTGAACTACATTAACAATCAGCACCTTGAATCTTGCCAGAAGGATCGCTTATCTAACTGAGGGATAACAAGTGTTGCATTCACCATACGGGCAACTGCAACCATATCACAGATCTGCAGGGAAGGAAGATTATCAAAATATTTCTGAAAATTCATGTATAAATGATGCTCAGCATGATGCTACCTGTATGAACAACATAACAGCATGGCCTACTAAGAAGGGCCCCAGCAGAAGTACATGATAACAGTCATTTAAACAGCTATATGTTTTAGATGCAAAAATATGTTTGCATATATGCGATAAAACATGAAGGTAAAAGTTAAGTTATGGAGAGATGGACTTACTCCGGTGCGCATTTGGTTAAGTCCTCCATTACTTCTGACAGTCATATAGCGATCTGACTGTGTGGGAACTGATACTGCAAGAGGCAGTGTTAGAGCTTTAAAAGAATATCCTATCAAGAAAATCTTGGAACATGCACATGGCTTACAGGAACTTCAATGGAATAAAATTAATGAAGAAATAACAATGGAGTCAGAAAAGGTTGATATCTGGAAAAATACCCTTATATCTGGAGGTTGGTGTAACGCAAGCATGGTAACCATAACAATTGGAAGCCCATAGCTCATCACTTGACACCTGAATAAAAATCATACCTCCAGTTTAGTCATCAACGGATTCAAAAAGTACTACTATCACTGCTCTCTCCTTGAATAAATCTATATTTTTTTTTGACAGAAATGGCCAGAGCACAAGGTGACCTTAGATGTCCGATACTCGAAAGAAACACGTGCCAGCTAGTAGTCTGAAAGTATTTCACATATGTTGGAGAATAAAACATTAAGTTGATGTTTGGATGATGGGAAATAGCAGGTGGGATTGGATTTGGGAAATAAATAGACGGATGAGATTTAATGAGATGGAGAAATGAATGGTTGAGATCTTTTCTTCCCATTTCCATTTCCTTTTCCCACCCTCAATTCCAGATAGCCAAACGCCAAATAGCATATGAAAAGTGATCATAAAAGTGCATTTCCTGTTGTGCACAATGCACCTAGCTTAACTGTCCAAAAAAATGGTTTGTAGAACTAGAATGCTGTCATACAAGAATCACATTTTATGATAATGCACCCCTAACGTGCCTCTAACTTACATTTTTGGGACGCTTTAACATGCAAAACTATTTTGGTTTATCTTAGCAACAACATTTGGGGCAGCCATATTTTAAGGCACAGGAAAAGCAAAGAATGCTTCACCTTTGTTGAAGCCTACAACTAGACCTGTACCATTCCCAGTACTAATTTTGGAAACAAACTATCCTATCTAGTTATAGCATTCCAACTTATCTTTTAGATAAAAGATACCATCTTGGTCAGCCACAACGGTGCTAGCGCCAGGAAAACCACAGGTGACCAAATAAGGTTCGTAGAATGCTGTCCGTGCTGTTCCACAAACAACGAACACGAAATGTTGGCGATTCATATCCAGCGCTCACAGAGATTTCAAGAAATGAGACGAGCCTACTTACGAGAAGCGCAAGAACTAAGAACAAATTTACCCTGACCCAGCCGCATTGCGCCTGAGAACCAAAGCCAGTGGCGCACCGACTCAATCTACAAAACTGTAATAACAGCAGTGACAGATGTAGAGAGAAAGGGAGGCGGGATCACGAAACGCGCCTGGCGGGGTGTGTCCGGACGAGGGAGCTCGACCCGCGCGATTTGGCGCAGGGAGGCGAGGAGCAAGACCGCGGCGAAGGCCAGGAGGAGGCACGCGCAGCGCGAGATCGGCGACCGGAGTAGCCGCCGGATGCGGGGCCGGGGGTGGAGCGGCGGCGCACCGCCTGGGTTCGCCATGGCCGGGATCCGGGAGCGAGCGGGCGAGGGTGGAGGAAGGCCCGCGCGGCGTCGGAATCAACCCACTCGTCGATTTGTCAGGACAGAGGTCAGATCAGATTGGGACGGCCCAGTTACGAAACTATGGGCTTCAACTGGGCCAACAACTGGGTTGACTTTACTTGGGCCGAAATAATGGGCTGCGTTGGGAGGGGGGGGGGGGGGCGAGGGGGAAGAAAAGTCGAATTTTATGAGCCTGCAGGTGAAGTTGCAGCTGCCATAGAACGAAGGAGCTGCTAAGATTTTTGTATTAGGTAATAAACTTGTAAAGTTATAATTCAAGATAAAACCCAGATGCAAAGTTATTTTTGGGACAGAGGTAGTAATTGTTTTTTTTTATAACTTTTATCATCTTTGAACCAGCTGATATAGTGAAATTGAAAAAAAAAATCAATACTTCCTCTATTCAATTTTAACTGCCATTCTAAGGCATAGAATTAGAAGTGAAAAATGTTGGGTATACAAAAAATGAGAAGGAGAGAATAGAGGTAGAGATATATATTGGAAAGAGGGAAATGAATATCGAAAAGAGAGAGATGAATTAACAATTAAGAATAAATTTTGAATACTAAAATGAGAATTAAAAGTATAGGCGGGAGTACTCTATCTGTTATCGCTCTTCCTCTTCTATCCAGTCCTACTCTTGTGAACATAATTCATAAGTTTGAAACTAATTCAAAATCAACCTTTTATGAATTAAATACATGCATAGAGATAATTTCTCTATTGGTAGTAACGTAGTTTAATAAAATGCAAGAACAAATGCAAAACCAAAAGATAAACAAGGGGCATTTACGTTTGTCATTGATGTTGTGTTTTCTGTCTTTACTAAGCAGCACAATCTTTTGGTTGCCACCGGGTTGTAACGAACATTACAATACCTACTATATTGGATTGCAGTAGAATAGAAGAACTGACCAACCAAGGTCATGGTCATGCTAAAAGTCGTTTTCCACTTATTCAAATTGTGATTGGGTATAACAACTCAACTAAATAAGGTAACAGATTGTTAGTATGAAACAAATATCCTCCTTCGGTCGCCACTTGGAAGCCATGTTGATTTACCACCATACACTGCACTAGGGTCTAAATCAGATTCTGAGGCTTGAAAATTATTAATCTTTTCTATATCTAAAATTATTATAACTAGTTAAATTTAACTAAGTACTGATAATAACTTTAAAATAAAATAAGTATATATCATGAAGCTATGTATCATGTTATTTTTCATACTATCCTCAGGCATCATTAATGGTGAATGCATAACAAAGTATAAAATAGGTAGAATAATCAATATCCATAATAAAAATATATAATGTTAATAAAAAATAGAAATTTTTATAGTAGATTTAAATATATTCCTATGATTACTTACATTTTCATCATACAAACTGATCTGAATATTTTCTCCGGTCGTGACTTTTTTTTCTAAATTAAAATTGTTTTGTTCATAGACTGTAAATATTAACAACGAATTCGGGTTTCCAGAAGTGCTACTATTTCTTT
>BCLG01002297.1:1569-25197 GCA_001602295.1 Zoysia matrella | reverse complement strand
TTTTTTTACAAATTTATGTGTACTACTATTAATAATTATATTAATAGTAGAGATATTAAATGTACAAAATAAAATCATTATCAGTTTCACTTCTATCGCTCCACTCTGAAAATCATATCATTCCGACATAAAAATTGAGTTGCCATGAGTATAAATAATATTTAAAATCATATCATTTTCACATCTACTTGGTTGTGCTTTTTCTTAGGATACCATATCCAATGGGGCCAATTCTTTTTTTTTTTTGTTTCTAAACTACGGAGCACACAAATTTGCCAGTGACGTCCAGCAAGATTTAGCTTTCTCTAGAGATATGCTTCGAACCATTAAGTCTGCAATTTCTACTTGAGTCATATTTTCAAATAAACTTTCCTCAAAATCACTGTAGCACATGTACTGCAGCAGCCATTTACTGTTTGTTTGTCACTGTAGCACTAAATCTAGGTTGCTTCTTTTAGATCCAACGGTTTAAAAGTGGTCTAAATTCCAGATACAGTTCTCTGAATTTTGGCCTCAACTGTAGACAACCTACTTCTGCAAGGACAACGGCACTAGAGAGAACATGGACAATGTTCGAGCTAGCACCTTGGAAAGGAAATTGGGACCCTCCTTTTCGGCAATCTTCTTGAATGGATCCAAGGAGCAGCTGTACTTGACTGCCTCACCCGATGTCATCATCATGCGATGGTGAACAATATCAATAGGGTATTAGTCTAAGGCCCGTGCTAACGCTGCAGTGCTTAACCCTAAATCCTAAATTTAATGGAGATGTCCTTGTGCAAAACGAAGCGGCAAGTGCCATTCTCCATTTCGTCTCATATTCATTACCCAACAATGTATCAACCAATTCTATAATTTTTCCCCACTGGATAATAAAGGCTTTGCCTGAAGCCATGAGTGATGAATTATCAGGAACCTTGTGCTAAATCGAGGTAGCTAACTACCGGAGAGTTTAGATTTAATCCAACTGGCAGAACCCTTTTATAGCTAAAAATGTGCGATCTAATAGTTGTGCCTTATAACTTGCCCTGTCCCACCTTCCCAATTAACATATCTGCATCACCATAAAAGAAATCAAGTGTTTTCCAATGTCAAAAAACATTTATACCAAAGTAATGCTGATCAAGGCAAATAAATTACCTATGAATAGTTTGTTGTTGTAAATTTCAGTTCGTCATGACTACAATTCACTTGGAGGCCATACAACAACGTAGATAGCACATGACAATATAGGTTCTGACTGAACAGCGGAAGTGGATTCAATCTTAGAATCAAGTTCAACCTTGGACTTGCATCTGACTTGGTTTAGTCCCACTCTGCAAGGAAAGTGACAATTAATAGAATATATACACTAGTAAGATTACAATTAAACCAAGTATTGAAAGTAATCCTTCTATAATCAACTGGAACGATAACATTTCATAGTTCAATTGCTTACTGACACTGATGGTGAAAGATAGGAGCATAAAACAGAAAGGTAAACAACAATAAATCTGCAATCAACCTAGCTTTAAAGCTAAATACTTTTATCCCTTCAAAACTATAAATCAAGTTGGGCCCTTGTCCTTGTCTCCTATCTGGAGAGAGAGAGAGAGAGAGAGAGGCAATTTATAACTCTGACACTTCTTCACTGTGAAGGTAGATGCATGATCATCTTAAACACATGATTGAATATAAGTGATTACAGCTAGGAACATTGAGTTTATATCATAGGGGGAAGTTCCAAGCCTGAATTGCATAAATAAACGTAGTTTGTGTAGACATTGCGGGTTCAACTTTGAACACATATATTATCATAAAAGCCACTTGGGTGGTATTATAGGGGTAGGATAAGAAGACACTACCTGGAATGGGCACAGCTGTGCAACAATTAGAACCTTGATTGGTCTATACAAAACAGCATAGACAACCTAACAAAGTTAGCAGTTCCATAATCGCAGGTGAACTGAATCAAGTTGTCAAGCGCATAGATCAGTGTTAATAACATTAGGAAGTCTATACCAACATGTAGACGATTGATATAAAGGGCAGTCTGACTGAAGGTTACAAACTAAAAGCAATAGCAGTATTTGCTACTGATTTTGATAATAAGATATCAGCGGTCAATAGTTGTTTTGATTTCTACAATGTAGAGTATTAAGTTAGGCTCCACATATTGGCTAAATTTTTTTTTTCATGCTTGGTCCATTCTCCCTCTCCAAAGCATTTCCTTCCCCATGCATTATAGAAGCAGACCATTTTTTTTATTCTTACAACCGGGTAGCAACACTGCTGCCGGTATTTGCTATGATTGACGTTACTACCGGCCTCCACAATGTTCAGTCAGCAATAAGAATCTTTGTTACCAGATTTAGTTCTCTATTGTGGATGGCCTAAAGAAAATATTCTTCATGCAAGCCCACATCACATCATGAGCATAAGAAGGAATATTTTGTTTTCCTTTTGCTCCGTTCCCTCCCAGATTCCGTTCATAAAGTTGAATCTGTGCATCTCCCGCCGCGACCCAATCCTTCCAGAGAAACCACGTACAGGCACCAGTCGGATCAGGTGAGAAGGGAGGCCGGGCCCACACGAACGGTCCAGATCCGCCACCCACCTCCGCCTCCGCGTAATCGGATCCGCAACCTATTTAAGGAGAGGCGTCACCTCCGCCTCCCGAACCAAACCGCCAACAAGCCGCGCAATCCCCGGCGCCGCCGCCCGCAGCACCATCTCGCCGGAGGAGAAGAAGAAGGGACGGATCCTCGGAGCGACGATCTACGCGCGATCGCTCCTCCAACCCCTCTCTCCGCGACCGGAACAGCTAGCCGTCCCCCTCTCTGAGCGTCGCCGAGCCGTAGGCATCACGGCTAGCGTTGCAGCCCTCCGGCGCGGCCCCGCAGCTGCGCAGGTGGCGCCCACGGGCACCATCGCTTCCTACACCACCTGCCCTGCCCCGCACGGCGGCCGCGGGGCCCTCCCGTCTGCCGGCGGCAGCCCGTCGGATCTCCTCTTCCTCGCCGGCGGCGGTCGCGTCTTCCTCTGAGTTGCTCGCCCCTCTTTCCCTCCTGCTCACCGATCCCATCCGTTCTGATCCATGAGAAACCGCGAGAGGAACAAGAGAGACCCCACCGTGCGAGAGATGGAGATCAAGCTCACAATCAGGACGCTGCCCACCGTGGTGTCCATCTACGAGGAGGACGCCGCCGCCGCCGCCACAGGTTGCGGGAGGAACTGCCTCGGCGACTGCTGCCTGCCTGGTGAGGCACCCACCAATTAATGTGATTGTGTTCTCTCTCTTTCCTGTAACAACAGCGAAATCTGACGTTGTTTTGGTCCAAATCCGGGCGAAAAGAAAAATGCTTTACAACTCTCTTTCGTGCTGTTAGATTACTCACTTCTCGGTGCCGCGTTCGTGATCCCCTGCCATTTGAAATTAACAACCCCTGGTTATTCGTGCATGGTTCGTCTAATAATTCAGAGAACTTTGTACAGTAACGCGTCCTTGTGCTCCATGAAAGTTGAGCTTGTATCTAAGAAATTGTTCCGAACGCTAGTAGATGATGCATCTTTTTTATTATATTATACTCCCTCCGTTCTTTAATTGATGTCGCCGTTGACTTTTAAATTCAACTTTGACTATTTGTTTTATTCAAATATTTTTGATAAATTTCATATATTTTGATATAATTTAATTTATCATTAGAGTTATTTGAATCACAACTTAAAATTTTCCATATTTGAGCAAATTTTTTGAATAAAACTAATGGTCAAAATTGATTGTAAACGGCGACATCAATTTAAAAATGAAAGGAGTACTGTTTTTACTCAGCCTCGGTTAAAAATTGTCGCCATGGGAGATTTTGGGTTGGCCAGAAGTAGTTTCTAAACAATTCAAATTGTGTAGATTAAATAGTATGGATACAAAAGGTGCTGAGGGCAGAGCATCATAAGGATTAGTCATTAAATTGTAATGAAAGGTGCAAAGTTTTCTTCTTGCAGTACTTTTTTACTGAAATTTAACATCTGCAACATTTCATTGGAGCAGTTTCCAAGCTTCCCCTCTACGCTTTCAAGGCAAATCCACAGGAGGATGCTTCAACTAAGCCCCTTGTCAATCTCCTTCTTACTGAGGTAAATAAAACCTTGTTTGTGTTGTTAGCCTGCAGCGTCATTAACCTTTGTGCCTTGATTTTGAATGAAATATGTCAGAAATGTTTTCCTGTTCATGTAGTTTTTCTTTGCAAAAATCTCTTACGAAATTCTATTTATTATTAGTCCTCTAGGTAGCTAAGTAGTACATGTAAAGTGTGCGCATACAATACTATGAGGACTTCAATTTGATGAATATGCATGCACATCTGAATCTAACTGTCTTGCACTGAATTTAGAGACAATAACTATGGTTTATGGTTTATTTAGATTACTTGATTTCTTTTTGTGATGAATGAAGCAATGTTAAACAAGTAATAAACTCTACCGAAAGCTCACATGGATAGAGGGGCTGTGAAGTCCACCTTAGATATTGATTTTGAGTTCAGTTTTTACTCTGTATCCTTGCAGTGGGAAAACAGGATGGCCAGAGGCTTATTCCGCTATGATGTCACTGCTTGCAAGACTAAGATCATCCCTGGCAAACTTGGGTTTGTTGCACAACTCAATGAAGGGCGCCACCTTAAAAAACGCCCTACTGAGTTCCGTGTGGACCGTGTGCTTCAGCTGTTTGACCCTGCCAAGTTCAACTTCACCAAAATTGGCCAGGAGGAAGTGCTCTTTCAATTTGAGAATGGCGGTGGTGCCGACAGCTACTTCCTGGACAGTGCTCCAATCCCAGCAGATTGTGCTCCCAATGTTATTGCAATCAATGTATGTCTAAGTCACGCTGAAATCAGCTCTGTGTTTTCTGATGCCACAACTATTTTGCTATGGTTTGCAGGTGAGCCCAATTGAATATGGACATGTGCTTCTCATTCCACGTGTTCTGGACCGCCTGCCTCAGAGGATTGATCCAGAGAGCTTCTTGCTTGCGCTGCAAATGGCAACTGAGGCCGCTAGCCCATACTTCAGGCTTGGTTACAACAGTTTGGGTGCCTTTGCGACCATCAATCACCTCCACTTTCAGGTATTACTTTGTATGTCATCTAAATTTACTTCAAATGCAAAGCTCGTTAAATCGGAGCATCCATGCTTTGCAAACATCAGTGATTTAGTATTACCTTCACGTGACCTGTATTCTTTTGAATAAATATGTATGTGTACAAAGTAATTCTTTATAGCGATAGATAATGCCATATGTGCATTTGTGAAGCAAGAGAAGTGTCATTTATTTCTGGACGTGTAGCCCGTAAATTTATCCTGTAAACAGCTTTTAGTGATTTTGTGTTAATATAAATATTGTTTCCTGTGTAGGCATACTACCTCTCAATGCCATTCCCTGTAGAGAAGGCAGCTACCCAGATGATTCCTCTTGCTGAGGACAACATGAAGAGTGGAGTGAATGTGTCCAAGCTGATAAATTACCCTGTTAGAGGACTGGTTTTTGAGGGAGCAAACACCCTGAACGATCTGGCAAATGTGGGGTCCAGTGCTTGCATTTGGCTGCAGGACAACAATGTTCCCTACAACGCGCTCATCTCTGACTGCGGCAAGAGAGTTTTCCTTTTCCCCCAGGTAGGTAAAATCTCTGCTCAATTACAGTTGTTAAAAGCTCGACTGAACTTTGATGATGGTGTGTTGACCAACTTCTACCTGTTCCATTCCATGATATGCAGTGCTACGCTGAGAAGCAAGCTACGGGTGCAGTGAACCAGGAGCTGCTGGACACGCATGTGAATCCTGCGGCGTGGGAGATCAGCGGCCACATTGTCCTGAAGCGGAGGAAGGACTACGATGAGGCGTCTGAAACGTTAGCGTGGAAGCTCCTCGCCGAGGTGTCGCTGTCGGAGGAACGCTTCGAGGAAGTGACGGCGTACATCCTCACCGCTGCTGGCCTGGTTCAGTCAGGCGAGGAAGACAGCGAGGGCGAGGACTCTACTACCTACATCACCGTCCCTGCTAACCCTCTGCCTGTCACAGAGGGCTGCCTCGCGCTTCAGTAAGAATGTACCACTGCAGGTTGCCACGCTGGTAAGCGTCGCATCTTGATGCTGTGCGCCTCTGTATAGTTGTGGTTGCTAGTTTTAAGAAGGTCCATGTGATCAAATTGGGTCTGTTTCTCACGGGCTTTGTTGTACTCTGCTACTCGCTCTTCACCTTCTGTTGCTCTTGTGGTTATTCTCGATAATTCGGTGCTCTGCAATATTAAGCGGAGCATATGTGTATTATTTGGTTCGTGTGAACCAATTTAAAGAATTATGTGTAGCTTTGGCTTGAAACTGAATCTGGAGCTTTGTTGGTCTGTGTGCCATCCCTGATGTAACTTGTGATCGACCGTGAAGAGGCCGTGGTGAAGGTGATCAGTGATCCAAGATCAATCCTCGGCACGATGTTTAGAGAGATCAGATCCATCAGTCATGGCGCTTACTGAATTCACTGCTTGTTCTTTTGTGCAGTATCTTAGAACCTGAAAGGTTACTGATGCAGTAGCTGCTACTGTTTGGAGCTGTACTCGTAGCTCTGATATCATATGGCAAGATCAATCACTGATCTCTATGGCTTGTTTTGTGTCAGGTGACCTGCCTGTAACATATGATTAACGGAACAGGATTTCCATCTCGTAACAGTAAAACACTGAAGCTTGGTACCTGGAAGAAGCAGTGATCATCAGGACTGGATAAACTTCAGCATGGTGAGCCATCGTCCTGGCTGCCCACCAATGTGTTGCCTACTAGCAAGACGGAAGTCGTAATGATCGATTAATTAGGCTGTATGTTTTCTGCATCGCATTTCGTTCTGAATGTGGGAAAAGATTAAACCCTAATAACCTGTCCAGCTAGGCTAGGTCATGCTCCCCTATAAGCCAGGGTCTCCACTTGAGTTCGCATTTTTAAAGAAATACTTTAATATTACTAGATGGTCCCGCCATTTAGATAATGATAATTTATCAATCTACCAATGCTAGCATGGACGATTCCATGTTGACCTAGATACGATTTTTCTTGGGCTACTACAAATGGTTTTACGAGGCAAGTCATTGTGATATTGATAAAAATTGATCAGTGATAAAATGTGATGATTTAATCATTAAGGAACTAGTTTGACACTCCATTTTTCACGGATACAAATTTGTCACAAAAAATCTTTATAACAAAGCTTTGATTTTATTGCATATTCACTTTAGGACATGCTAGAGAGGATTGTGGTGCCAAAAAACGCCACATATCATGAGGAAACAACAGCCTGCAAAAAGCAAAATGTCAAGGAAAAATGGGTGAGGCAGCTGAAGCCTTTGCATCAACGAAAAATATGCCTCAGGTGCCGGGGCTTGGATCGGCTGAGTTTACTGCATGCATACCATGGTTGTTGACGTGTGTGGCTGCGAGATTTGCTAGAACTGACAACTAAAAATAAAATGGAGAAAATATATCTCCCAAAAAATGTTCTGTTGCGTGGTCATCCGATGTAGCCGCGGATAATTTAGTAGACTTACTATTTTTTTTTAAAAAAAATGACTCGAGAGTAGCCTCCAACATGATAGGATTACAATATTTACTAAAAATGCAATTTCCAACACAAATCAAGGAAATCATTCTCGTAATTCACCCCCCCCCCCCCCGCAACAATGCATGCACACAATATAATATTCAATTTCTCTGCTTCATTCATTCTGCTCGCTTCTTTGGATTTCATTTTGCAACCTATTATTAGAATAAACAATTTTAGTGTAAACAATTTTAGTGGTCGAGAAAAAGAATTAACAAGTGTCCGCCTCAAACACTCGTGGCTCGTAATATGTGAAGTGATACTAGTATTCTTCACATACTGAGACAATTTAAAACAATGCACGAGTTATGTTGCGTTCACCATGCATGAAAGACTGTTGGCATAGGGCTGCGTTTTGTGATCAAAGAAAAGGCTATTTTAAGCCGCGCCAAAGTTTTTGGTACGTGCCACTAATTATAATTCTTGGTCCAAACAAAGTTTTCTGGGCTTTCCTGTCAGACTAATATGGTAGTTGATCATCTGCATGACACTGTTCACGCATGCATGGTACTGTTCCAGTGTTCCCACATTATTAGGCAAGTCTGTATCTGATGGCTTCCTCCTTATTCTACCGAGCGCTGCTTCTTATTAGGCAAGTCTGTATCGTAATCCGTTGAATACGAAAAGAAATACGAAAAGAGCCCCCTGGAGGCCTATATATTGTAACCTCCGATAACGATCAATGCAAGGATGATTTGCCTAATTACCACATTCAGATACACGAACAGCCGCTTGTACAGACCCAGTCCAACAACGAGGATATACTTGTTGTATTGGATTCATAGACATCTCACTTGTTGCAAGAACATATATTTTTCTTTTTCTGCCAAACTACTGAATGTTTCTTTCCACTTCCAGTATATAAAAGGCAATCAACCGGCTACTCACCTTATTCCGGCATTTTTTGTGTCGAGATAATCGTGACTGTTTCCTTCATGTAGAGGCTTCTGGAAAGGAATCGACCCGTTCTAGTAACATAAAGGGAAAGATATACGTGTAAGCAAGCATAAAAAAAAAGATACTCTCCCCGTCCCAAAAGAATTAAGTCGTTTTAGGTGTTCGGCACGGAAACGAAGTCAGAAAAGGTAAATAGTAGTGTAAGAAACGAAGAGGGGCGGTGTTAATATGGCGTGATCAGTCGACGTTGCAGATCAGGAAAGAACAAACAAGCTGGGTTAACACGATACACAAACTCAAAAGTGATGAGACCTGCTTTCCTAAACTCTTCGCGAAACTTGCAAACAAAGGTACATGTGATAAAAAAGCTAGTACTTTGTTTTTTTGGTAGGAAGCCTTCCAAAAAACACCAACTCAAACGTGATGAGACCTGCTTTTTTCCAAAACGTTTAGTGAAACTTGCAAACAAAGCTACAGTTGATAGTCAAAAGGCTACTTTTTTTTTTTTACGAATCCTCCCAAAACTGGCGCAAACTAACAAAATGTGCATGTGATAAAAAGCTATACTTTTTTTCTAAAACGTTTTGTGAAACTTTAGAAGTTCAGCACGGGAATGAAGTCAGAATGAAAAAGTTAAGAGCGTGTAAGAAACGAGGAGGGGGCGTTGTTAACTTAAACGTGATGAGACCTGGTTTCCTAAAACGCTTTTGCGGAACTTGAAAACAAAGCTACAGGTGACAATTAAAAGCTACTTTTTCTAGGAAGTCATATTAAAAGCTACTTTTTCGAGGAAGTCATGCAACAACACATCAATGGAGCTTAAACCTGGAAACAAACTAATGCTTTATTACGTGGTAATGATCAGGCGATCCCAATCCACACCACACGCCCATGCACGTTCTTCTGCACCCAAGCAGAACAATACACGCTCATCTGACGTGCCATGCACATCGTCCATCACCCACGGCAACAAAAGCAGTCTTGCAAAACCTTGCGAGTGCTGACCACGAAGATCGATGATGAAGCTTTTCTTGTACTCGAGCTCAACCGATTTCGTTCACTCACTCACCGGACACCTGGGCGGCCGCCAGCTCTATCCGCGGCCCACTACCCCTTTATAAAGGTAGGTCAGCGTCTCCAGAAGATCCACGGAGCAGTTTCCATTGCTTCAGCCTGTTCCTTCCCAAAAGTATCAGAAGATCCAAACCGTCGGTTCAGTTTGGCCATGGCGTGTGAAGCTGTAGATGTTGCCAAAAACGTCTGTGCAAGCACTGCAAGTTAACTACGCTGACCGTCGCCACAAAAAAAAAAAAAAGTTAACTACGCTGACCGAACGGTGCACCAGCAGTGCAGGGCAAGCGAGGTGGTCGATCGCGTACACGGCACAGCGCAGGCGTTAGTCAGTTCTCGGTTGGTCAGCAGGCAGTTTCCTCAGATTCGGAGTTTAGCGCTTCGACGAGACGTGAGTTCGGCGCTGGATCCAAACCGCCCAGCGTCGCCGATCGCTTTTCCCAAGGCCCTTTTCGGATGCGTGCTCGACGAAAAGCAGCAGTTTTTACCGAGTGAGCAGAATATTTGCGTCACCAAATCAAGTTGTTTTGCGAGGAAGAGAATTAATTGGAGCGGTAAATGAAGGAAAACCATATACACTGTTAAACTCCAAGTTTTCTAAATTAGAATTTCGTAGAATCTGCATGTTCTTGAAGTCCCATTTTTATGAATCATAATAAACTTGAGAAGCTTAATTATTAGATGGAAAATTCATATGAAAATGTACACCAAGCAGATTAATTGCTGCCAAGTCTGTTATAAATAAAGAATTTGCAATCAGGATGGCATTTGTAGACATGCGAATGAGTACCTTTCCTTCAAAATAGACCATACCAAGTGGGAAATAGGAAAGATATTGCGAACAATTTTTTTTTAAAAAAAGTAATGCGAGAAGGTTTATTTTGAGGAATACCACTAATAATTCTTAATATAGGAACAAGAATTTTTATTTACATTGCAAACCGGGACAGGGGCATGAAGATTGAACTCCTTCAGATCGACACTTCCGATCTCTTCATCGGCGGTAGTTGTCGATCTCTATGTATGTCGAGTTAATGAATTCCGGTGCTTGCTAGGGCCAATAAAAAAATAGTGGTGGTAATACTATGAGAAGCGGAGAACGATGATCGATCTAGAGGCAATCAAGAAATTGAAATACTGATCACTAACATTGCTAGTAAGGATACAACTGACAATGGTGCGGATAGCGATAGAGGTGGTCTTGAAGAGGCATGTTGGAACTAGTGTTAGGCGCGGGCGATGACGTAACGTAACGGAATCCACAATGGCCATAATTTGGCCCAAGAAACTATTCAAATAGAGGCCAATAAAAATGGTCATGTAAGAAAACAATTGTGGGCGATGACGTAACGTAATGTAATCCACAATGGCATACTTTGCCCCAAGTTCCTATTCGTATAGAGGCCCATGAAAAAGGGTCCTATAAGAAAACATAGCCAACAAAATATATCGCAAATTATTTGAGTCGTAACAAGGTTGGTGCCAAACAAGTGATTTTCATGAAGCTATGTTTATTAGAATAAATAAATTGCTCCCTGGTTAAGAAACAATTCAGGATGATGTAAAAATCATAAGATATAATGTAAAAATCAAGTAATGATTTGATTAGTTAGAACACTCCATTGCTTCAATCATTAAGGTTTTTATAAAACCCATGCATTTTTATTATTGTTTGGTTGCCTTAAACATAAGTATGATTATAATAATAATCTTACTATTTTTGTCAAACCCAACCCCAGTTTGCATGATTAGAAAGAATAAATGAAATGGCTTTGAAAATACATCTGAGAATGTGTCAGATGAGAATGGTTTCTGAATGTGTATTTAGAGAGAAAAAGGAATAGTAGCAGTCATTTATTAGATTCATTAATGAGAACAACTGGTTGTACAACATATTATTTGGATTTTGGAGAACTACTACTTAATTATTTTCAGTGTAACGTATCCTTGGTAGTAATTAATTGATTACCAAATAAATAAGTAGTGGATGATTAAAATTTGGAGCTTTGGGGACCCTTCTTATTAGATATATAATCCTTAATAAAAGAAACACATTGAAAAAATTCTAACCAGTTTAAGGTAATTTTTTTTTCCAGTTTCTCACTCTCAGAAAGCATCTTGGTAAAAGATTCCAATGCATGTTCGTTAATGACGTCATATATGCACAGCAAATATGAGCTGTATACACAGGATTCACGTTACTAATTAACTCCACTAGAAAACACTGACAGTAAGATACATTGTACATACCCCTCCATATACTTCTATATATAGATACAGGTAGCTCCCACTGAAGAAAATCATCAGCATATCAAGAACAACACAAGAACACCATCCCTTTGATTTTAGATCTTCTCCAGCAGCTACAAAGTTCCAAATGGAGAAGGTGCCTGTTTTCATTGTCGGAGCAGGTCCATCAGGTCTTGCTATGGCAGCATGCCTTACACAGGCCAGCATCCCCTATGTGATTGTTGATCGGGAGGATTGCAGCGCGTCTCTTTGGCGCAAACGCACATACGATCGGCTCAAGCTCCACCTTGCAAAGGAGTTTTGTGAGCTTCCCCACATGCCCTATCCTAGTGATACCCCGACATATGTCCCAAAGGAACAGTTTCTGAGGTATGTCGATGCCTATACCGAGCACTTCAACATCTGCCCTAAGTTTAGGACTTCAGTTCAATCTAGTGAGTATGATGAAGTGAACAACTGTTGGAGCATCATCGCGAAAGACCAAGTGAGTGGCCTGGAGACTGAGTATATGGCTAGGTTCTTGGTTGTAGCAACAGGTGAGAATAGTGAGGGGAACATTCCAAAAATCCCTGGAATAGATGATTTCCATGGTGAGATCATCCATTCGTCAGGTTACAAATCATGGAAAAACTATGAAGGACAAAGGGTACTCGTCGTTGGGTGTGGAAACTCAGGCATGGAGATCGCTTATGACCTTGCTAGCAATGGAGTGGATACCTCCATTGTCATCCGAAGCCCGGTACGTATGCGCTATATGATATCCAAATAGGTTGATTTATTTTAAATTTTTCTCCAGATTCAATAGTAAGGTGTAGATTATTTTAATCCTGGAACTGTGAACTTCTGCAGCTTCATATTATGACGACAGGTTTGATTCACCTGGGAATGAAGCTGTTAAAATGGAATTTTCCAATAAAATTTGCTGATTTCATTCTTGTGGCTCTTGCTTACCTTCGTTTTGGCGATCTCTCAAAGTATGGCATCGTCAGACCCAATATGGGGCCACTCCTCCTCAAGGAAAAGACTGGACGATCTGCAGTCATAGATGTTGGGACGACTGAGCTGATAAAAAAAGATGTTATCAAGGTGACATAATTCTCATGTTACACTACAATGAATGTAGATGCATGCTATTTTCCAACTTTATAAGATTTGCTAAAGACTTTGTTGAATGCAGGTGCTAGGCCCAATAGACTGCATAAGAGGAAATATTATAGAGTTTGAGGATGGGAAGAGCGATTGTTTTGATTCTCTTGTGCTTGCTACGGGCTACAAGAGCACTGCAAACTTGTGGCTTAAGGTATATTCACATGAATGTCCTATATTCATCAATTACTGCCAAACTGTTAAGGATATAGGAGTATTATTTAGAAGTATTTTATTTTTGTTTTCTGAATACTTTGAGTGGGGTAAATAACTGAAACCATCTAAAATGTGATCCACCTGAACAGGTACAAATAAGTCATGTGAAAACTAGGAACTTTTTGCTTTTTTTTGCTAAACTGAAAATTGTTAGATTATTGATTATTTACAAATGAATTCAGTTTCTTCAGATGATGATGTTGCTATTTCTGACACAAAGCTTATGTGATTACTCCCAATGCAGAATGGAGAGAGTTTACTGAACGAAGAAGGCATGCCCAAGAGTGATTTCCCCAATCATTGGAAGGGTGAAAATGGCATATACTGCGTAGGGCTAGCGATGAGAGGACTCTCTGGTGTTTGCGATGATGCAAAGATGGTTGCTGGGGATATAAAATCCATCATAGATTCAACGGAGCCATTTTAAGCATCTTTCATGGAACTAATAATGCACTGGGCTATTTATTAAGTTTCTAGTACTTGTTATTTCTGTTGTTCCAGTGTGGAATTTGGGAGTTTGTTGGCTTGTATGTTGCATTTGTGCTTTAGTATCAAAGGTATTGTGTGTTGTGCTACTTGTTTTCCCCTGTTCCGCTGTGGAATCTGGGAGTTTGTTGGTTTGTATGTTGCCTTTGTGCTCTAGCATCAAAGGTAGTATCTTAGTTTTTTCTTTTGAACTGTAATATCTGTGAGTTTTCTTAATAATGGTTTGTGTTGTCAGGACAATGGTGCATAATTTTGTTTCCCTCCAGTGTGTAATAACTCAGTGCTTTGAATGTTACTATGTGTTTATACTAATTCTAGAATGTAATTTTTTAGTTATCTTAATGATCCCTCTAGTGGTGTTCTGCACGTCGGAAATGCAATCCATAAAACTTTACAAAACTGTTATAGCATTATGAAAGTACTTTCCAACAGGCATATCTCTCCGGTCAGTTCAGATCTCTTCCCAAGCAAGGATCAGTCTAGAATCTTCAGTACCGTACTCCTTCCGTCTTTTAATTGATGTCGCTGTTGACTTTTAAATTCAACTTTGACCATTCGTCTTATTCAAAAAATTTGATAAATTTCATATATTTTGATATAATTTGATTTATTATTTGAGTTATTTAAATCACAACTTAAAATTTTACATATTCGAGAATATTTTTTGAATAAGACGAATAGCCAAAATTGATTGTAAAAGTCAACGATGACATTAATTTAAGAACGGAGGGAGTACATATGTATGTCAGCCTGCAGCAGATGACATCTCTGCCTTTAGATTATTTCTCCAGTCTCTGTGCACCAAATTTCAGGAATATATAGAGCCTGAGGCCTAGATCAACTATGCTGTTTGAGGATAAGTCGCACGAGCTCTAGTTGTGCCGGAATGACTGCACTCCATCAACACACACTCCGCCTAGACAAGTAAAGATAAAGCTAAGCAAGTAACGCGCATGAGATGAGAGGGAAGCAAGCTGGGAAGGGGAAACCTTGCTCCCTACATGCATCCTCAAATTTGTCATTAGGACAACAAATCTTGTTCATTTTTCTTGTCCTAATGATAACAATTTAAAACAGGATGAATGTAATATAACATTGTTCAGATGGGGTGACAATTTTTGTTTGACGACTGAAACCTCAATATAAGACGAAATATATAACCGATTATCAGCTTGTTCTGCAGAGTATTAACAGTGCATCTTAGAACACCTTGAATAAAGTACTTGTACCATCTCTATTGCTTCTGAGTAGATAAATGAACATGTTTTGATGGCGTGCTCAGCTATGTGCAGCAAGTTTTCGAGGATGCTTTCCAGTTTGCCCTAGTGGTACATATAACATTTTAATTGACTGGACACTGTGATGTATGATTGAGTTTGCAGTATATAAGGTCTTTATTTTATTCATCAAAAACTTGTCTTGAGGCATGTGCACATAGTAAAACAGCAAGGATCTAGGGGATAGATGCAATGCTAGCGGTCCATCTATTACAAGCATCAATATTTGATGTAGAAATAGATATTGATATTTGGAGGTACAAATTACCATGGAAACCAAAATAACATTTATTTGTTAGCAAATATCGGTGGTATTTACTTAGACCTTGGTGTGCCCTAAAATAAGACATTCGAAACTTAGGAATATTTGCGGTAGTAAGCTCATCTGAAACAATGAAAGGATAGTTTTGGGATCCAGAATCACGTGCACATGCAGCATGTGACGTCGTGGATTTGTTTTTTTTTTCAAGAACGTGCCAATTAATCTTTCACTAAAAGGGTGTAGTGCTAGTTTGATAATCGACCAGTTATGCAAAGTCATCATAAAATTTTGTAAGATCGTTCAGATTAAATTGGTATGCTGAAAATCTGCCCAAATACTTGTGCAAGGAGGAGCTGTATCCACTGCAAACCTTGCCAATGAACCAAGCAAGTAACCGATGTGATGCTGGCATAAAAATTTATTTGGATCAGACCATCAGTCGTGGATATTTTCTTTTCACAGCGGTATTCTGTAGATTCTGTTGCATAATCCTGTTTCATGGCCCATTTGTTCACCGTTAGCATATCGCAGTAAGAATGCACCCAAGGGAGCTCATGTAGTATGAGGCCACGGAGAGCACGACGCCATCCATGCAGGAAGAGCCCTAGCAAGCGCTGAGAGTTGGAACATGAGGCTTGACATGAGCTTGAACAACCTCGGGTTCACAAGATGCGCACAAGAGAAAGTAGTATATAAGAAGGCGCAAGATAAGAATCCTTAGTGGTGTGTATGTCGATGATCTGATTGTGAGTTTGTTACAGGGGAAGATCCATAAATGATTAGTAATCTCAAGCATCAGATGATATCTTCCTTTATGCAGGTAATTTTTAGGGGGAACATCCTGGATGCGCTTTTGAGCACTACCGCGGCGTGATGATAGAGCTAAAGAGTCATTTAGAACGGCGAGCAGAAATCTGAAAATTGCTGCACTTGAGATAGTTGCTTCTCATGGATAGAATTTTAATAATAGGCTTTATCAGGCTTAATTAATGTACTTTCTTCCATTCATTCCTCAGCTATGAAGCTGATTTCTTGTAAAGTTTAAAATGCTGTAAGTGGGAACACAGAGGCAGGAATGTAATTCCATTTTTCTAAAAAAAATCAAATGAAATCTGAATTTGAGACGAGTGATCTTAGTTTGTTGAGCAGCATAATGAAGGAATCACCGTTAAGCAGAATGCTTATGCTAAAAATTATTAGTTTAGTTTGACATGATTGAATGCAATCCCATGAAAGTCCCAATGCAACAAGGACAGTACTGATGAAGAAACTATCTGCCATTTCGTTGATGAAGAATGTAGTATCCCAATGAGCTGCAAACACATTCGTAGAGGTATCATTTCATTCGCAAATGTGTTCACAAAGGGCATTTCACAGTGGAATTGTCTGTTTTGAAGAACAAAGAGCAGAGCCTCTAACAAAGGCATTGTGTTACCAACTCCGATGAATATCCGACAACCGAGGCGGCCGAACACAGGAGCACTGTAGCTCATCCTACAACACCCAGTCTTGCGCAGCGCGGTGTGGATAAGCGTCGTGTTACCGCTAATGTGCGTGTTTGTGGGCCCGAATGGGTGTAACGTGGCGTGAGCTCAGTGGAGCATGTACTCGATAAATACCAGCAAACTCTGTCATCGCGGGGGTATCAAATAACAAACTATGCAACAACCTGTGCCAGCCTATCCCTCTGTTCTTCCTGTTCTGACTCTATTCTTCCTCTTCCCCTGCTTCTCTCCTTCGATCCATTAGCGCCACCTAACATCTAGAATCAGAGACACCGTTCCTACGACATCTTAGAAGAGCACGATCACGCGCTGACAGAAGTTGCTGCGTGCGATGGAGCCTAACATCAAGCTGGTTCTCGAGGAGTTCATGAAGCAAGTTCGTGAGGAGATCACCCGCGGTTTCGCCGACAACAACGACAAGTGGTCCGCGCGTCTCTCCGAGATGGCAGTTGCGGACCAGGAGAGGGACGATCGGTGGAGGAGCTGGAATCTGCCGCGGCTACCTTCAATCGCTCCTTCGATGAGTGGAAACCTGAGATGGAATCGAAGTTGTCAAACGTCAAACTCGAGTTGACGAAGTTGAACACCTTCTTCCAGCGAGAGGCGAAGGAATCGCAGTCGCTTTCAGGTGTGTTTCGTTCTACTCCGTCAGTTGCACCATCGGCTTCTGCAGTCCCTTCATCGGAGCATAATGATTTGTGTATCGCTTTGGGCTCGACTGGTTCTGGTTTTGGTTCGGTGTTTACGCATGCTCTTCCAAAACAGAAGTTGAATTCTGATGTACATGCATCTAAGAAGTCTTCTCAGGATATGGGTCAATTTCAGTCTTCCTCTTAACGTTCTGTTTCTCAGTTTTCTCACTGTAAATTGCCAAAAATTATGTTCCCATCATTCGATGGTGAGAATCCAAAGTTATGGCAGATTCGTTGTGAGGACTACTTTGAGATGTATCAAGTTGATCCTGATCTATGGATCCGTGTGGCTTGTATGCATTTTGTGGGATCGGCGGCTCGTTGGAACGCCGTGTTCACTACATGAAGTGGAATGACTTTTGTTCCTTACTGCATGAGCGTTTCGCCAAGGATCATCATGATCATTTGATCAGGCAGTTGTTCCACATTCGTCAGACTGCTTCGATGCATGAGTATGTCGAAGTGTTTGGGGGGTTGGTTGATCAGCTTACAGCTTATGAGTCAGTCACTGACCCACGCTATTACACGATGCAATTTATTGATGGGTTACGTGAGGATTTGCGTTCGGCTATTTTGCTTCAGAGGCCCCAAGACTTGGATACAGCTTATGTGTTGGCTCAGCTCAAAGAGGAAGCAGTGAAAACAGTGCGGCGTTCTGAGTATAAACGTCCTGATTTGTTTTTTGCTGCTTCGTCCTCTCAATCTAAAGTACCTCAAGCTCTACCGTTACCTCCTAAACATGATAACAAATTAACTCCTGCTAGTTCTGATGTGCCTCAGAACCGTTCTGTTGATGACAAGATGAGTGCCTTGCGTGCTTATAGGAGAGCTAAGGGGTTGTGTGATAAATGTGCTGAAAAGTGGTTTCGTGGTCATCGTTGTTCTTCTTCAGTACAGTTACACGTGTTACAAGAGGTTTTGGATCTGTTTCATGTGGATGAGGTAGTGGGTGGTTCATCTGGGCAGTCGGTTACTGAGACAGATGTATGATGTTGTCTGTGGCAGCGCTGACTGGTGTAGAATCATCTAAAACACTGAAGTTACAAGGGGCTATTGGTGATCATACTATATCGGTGTTAGTTGATTCAGGCAGCTCTCATTCATTTCTGAATTCTGTAATAACTGATACAGTTGGTGGGTGCACAGCCACATCTTTCCCCTTCAGTGTGCATGTTGCTAATGGAGCTACATTGTCTTGTACTGCTGAACTGGTCAATGCAGTATGGTTTTTGGATGGTTATGAATTCTGCCATTCCCTGAAGGTTTTACCACTATCTTGTTATGACTTGATTCTTGGCATGGATTGGCTAACTGTTCATAGTCCTATGACAGTGCATTGGGGGCTTAAGTGGTTGGAGATACCTTATTTACAGGGGAAGATCACTCTTCAAGGTCATCTTCCAGAGGTGCCTGTTTGTTTAGTCATTCAGCTGTTTGCTGTCAGTGACCTTACTGTCGATGTACATCAGATGATTTTGTCATTTCCTCTGCTATATAGTCCTTGCTGCATCAGTTCAAGGATGTATTCCTGAACCCTCAATGTTTACCACCTTCCAGAGCTTGTGATCATCACATACCGTTGATAGCAGGAGCAAAACCGGTGTCTGTCAGGCCTTACAGATTTTCACCTCATTTGAAGACTGAAATTGAGCAACAAGTTGCTGAGATGCTTTCAGCAGGTATTATCCAGCCTAGTACAAGTCCATTCTCTTCTTCTGTACTACTTGTTAAGAAGAAAGATGGATCTTATCATTTTTATGTGGACTATAGGCATCTTAATACTATTACTCAAAAAACTAAGTACCATATGCCTGTGATAGATGAATTTTGGATGAACTGTCCTCTACTTGTTGGTTTTCCAGCTTGGATCTCTGGTCAGGGTATCACCAAATTCGTATGGCTGCTGGAGAGGAGTACAAAACTGCCTTCTAGACCCATCATGGTCATTTTGAGTTTTTAGTGATGGCTTTTGGCTTATGTGGAGCTCCTGGTACATTTCAAGGGGCTATGAATATTACTTTAGCACCTCTTCTAAGAAAATGTGTGTTAGTATTCTTTGATGACATAATCATTTAAATTCTTCTTGGGAGCTGCATCTCCAGCATATTGCTGCTATATTTCAGCTATTGAGGTAGAATCAATGGCAGGTTAAACTGTCGAAATGTTCTTTTGCTCTAGAACAGATTGCTTATCTTGGTCATGTGATACGCAGTAAGGAATTTGCTACTGACCCTGCTAAAGTTGATGCTGTTAAAGCTTGGCCTCTTCCCACCAATGTCAAGGAGTTGAGGAGTTTCCTGGGCTTAGCAGGTTATTACAAAATAATTTGTGAAGCATTTTGGTAGTATTAACAGGCCCCTTACTGACCTGCTCAGGAAGCATTCATTATTTGTGTGGACTTCTTCTCATTCTGAAGCTTTTCAGTCTTTGAAAGATGCTCTATGTTCAGCTCTGTTCTTTCTTTACATTACTGTCCCTTTTGGCATTGAGACAGATGCATGTGAGTTTGGTGTAGGAGCTGTCTTGTTGCTAAATGGTCATCCTCTGGCTTTCATTAGTAAAACATTGGGCCCCAAGTTGAGAGGTTTATCAACCTATAAGAAGGAGTATATGGCTATTGTCATTGCTGTTGATCAGTGGCGTTCTTACTTTCAGCATGCCGAATTTTTCATTTTCACTGACCAATATAGTTTGATCCATCCCAATGAACAGAGACTGAACACTATGTGGTAGAAGAAAGTTTTCACTAAGCTCCTTGGACTTCAATACAAGATTGTATATAAGAAAGCTGTGGATAATGGTGATGCTGATGCTTTGTCTCGCAGGCCCGTTGTGTCCAGCCAGTTTTTATCTATCTCTACTATAGTTCCTCAGTGGCTCACTGAAGTGTTACACAGTTATGAGCAGGATGCTGTTGCTAGTTCCTTGTTGGCACTATTGGCTATCTCTGGTGCATCTGATAGCAAGTTTTCTTTACAGTTAGGTGTGCTTCGCTATGGTACCAGAATATATATTGGCAATGATGTTCAGTTGCAGCATTGTTTGATTCAAGCTTGGCATGAGAGTGCCTTAGGGGGTCACTCTGGTTTCTGTGTGACTTACTGCAGGATGAAACAATTGTTTTGTTGGCCTGGTATGAAGTTGGCAGTAAAGCAATTTATAGCTTCTTGTGTCACTTGCCAGCAAGCTAAGTTGGAAAGATGCAGATATCCTGGACTGCTTCAGCCATTGCCAGTGCCCTCTCATGCTTGGCAAGTGGTGTCCATGGACTTATTGAAGGTTTACCTCATTCTGCTTCAGCAAACTGTCTCATGGTGGTGGTAGACAAGTTCTCTCGCTATGCTCATTTTATACCTTTGTTGCACCCTTTCACTGCTGCCAAAGTAGTTAAAGCCTTCTTGGATACGGTCTACAGACTCCATGATATGCCCCAAGCCATAATCTCTGACAGGGACTGCTTCTTTACTAGCACTTTTTGGCAAGAATTGTTCAGGCTCATTGGTACCACATTACAAATGAGTTCGGCATATTGTACTCAGTCGGATGGGCAAACTGAAAGAGTTAACCAAAGTGTTGAAACTTATTTGAGGTGTTTTGTTCATTCCTGCCCTCACAAGTGGCTTCATTGGATCACGTTGGCAAAGTTTTGGTACAACACTGCTTTCCACACTACTTTGGGTAAATCTCCTTTAGAAGTGGTCTATGGCCATGCTCCTCGACACTTTGGGATTCAAGTTGCTGATACCTGTCACTCTCCTGACTTGCAACAATGGTTGGATAATCATGAGCTGATGTTGAGGGCAGTGAAACTTCATTTGCATAGAGCTCAGCAAAGGATGAAGTTTCAGTCTGATAAAAAAGCATGTTGAACGTGTTTTCCCTGTTGGAGATAGTGTTTTTGTGAAGCTGCAGCTGTATGTGCAATCCTTTGTCGCTACCAGAGCCGATCACAAATTGTCCTTTCGCTACTTTGGTCCTTCTCGTGTCTTGCAGAAGATTGGGGAAGTGGCTTACAAGCTGGAGCTACCTGATTCTTCTTCCGTGCACCCAGTGTTTCATGTTTCTCAATTGCGCCAGTTCGTTCCTCGTTCTCTGTATTGCAATGCAGTGCTACTATCGCTGGAACCATTTCAGGTGCCTTTGAAAGTGCTGGATCACCGCATCATTTCTCGTGGTGCAAGTTCGGTTGAACAAGGACTGATTCAATGGTCACATTTGGTTTCCTCTCTGGCATCATGGGAAGGTTTGGATCCTCTGAAGCGTCGTTTTCCGTTGGCGCCTGCTTGGGGTCAACCAGCTTCTAAAGCAGGAGAGGACATTACTAAATCTGATGAATATCCGACAACGGAGGCGGCCGAACACAGGAGCACTGTAGCTCATCTGACAACGCCAGTCTTGCACAGCGCAGTGTGGATAAGCGTTGTGTTACCGCTAATATGTGTGTCTGTAGGCCCGAATGGTTGTAACGTGGCGTGAGCTCGGTTGAGCATGTACTCGATAAATACCCGCAAACTCTGTCATCGCAGGGGTATCAAATAACAAACTATGCAACAACCTGTGCCAGCCTATTCCCCTGCTTCTCTCCTGTTCTTGCTCTGTTCTTCCTCTTCCCCTGCTTCTCCTTCGATCCATTAGCGCACCTAACACATTGCCAGTGGGGAAATCATATAGGAACAATGCGGCATATATTAGGTGTTCATGATCTTGGGTCACATCATGATTAGGGGTGGGTGAGGGGGGATGGGGACTTAATCCTGGTCGTGACCTGTTGGTGGACAGTTAACATATCACGGGAAGAACGCTTCCAAGGGAGCTTATGCAAGATGAGGCCGCGAAGAGAGCGTGTCATGGTGCATAATTGGCTGGAGTACCCAATAACATGCAGTGTGGCATGATGTTGTTTCTTAAAATTACGGAACGTGAGTTAGTTCTATAAGTACTCCCTCCGTCCCAGTTCAATTGACGTTAGAGCGTTCAAAAAACATCTCATTAAAAGCTTGTTCAGTTATTATCAAATCCACTTGATTAGAGAGAGATTGAATCTATTACTCTCTCACCTCGTTCCACTCCGATCGTCTCCTATTCCATACAAACCGAACAGACCCTAAAAGTGTCATCGGCACCGGCAATCCTGACAAGCATTTACTCCTTTCGCTTCGTTCGGCCTCATCCAGAGGAGCTCCAAGCGGCCCCTCTCTCCGACAAGATGCAGCTTCTCCACCTCTGCACCACCTCCCAGCGAGCTTCGGCCGGTCCCACCGCCTCCCCCTACGCGCGGCAAGCTCTGGCTTCACTGTCCCCTCCCCGGCGAGCTCCGGCTGGTCCCCACCTCCTGACCAGTTCCGCCCCTCTCCTAGGGATCCTGGACGGGCAACGCAGCGACGACTAGTAGTGACGGCAGCCAGGACGGGCGGCGCTGCGATGACGAGCGACGGCTGCCAGGACGGGCCGCGTGGTGACGACGAGCGATTACGGGAAGGACGGGCGGCGCGGCGACGGCGACTGCCGGAGGAGCTCCACCCCCGTCACCCTCATCCCCTTCATCCTCGGTTGCGCGTTATTGCCAGGCGCTCCTATGGCGGAGGCAGGCTCGGTGGGAGAGGGAGCGAGGAAGGAGAAAGGCAGCGCAGTGAATAAGGGTGGGAACCATAAATGATTCAGTCGTTGGTGTTAGGAATTGATCTCCACCCGTTTTGGCCTAACGGGTTTAATGGGCCCTTGACCTAATCGCGCCCTGATCGGGGGCGCCCAGCCCAGGCCGTTGGGCCAAAACGGGTGGAGATCAATTCCTAACATTCTCCCCCTTGATCTCACTTTTTACTTTTATCTTTATTATTTTTAACTTCACTTATTTCATTACAGATTAATGCATAGAACTGCCTCATCGTCACGGTCAATTGCCGATAGACTTAATAGCTACAATACATTTTTCTGTTCTAAAATAGTTACTATACATTTTGGGCCATCTTTTAGTTCAGAAATCACAGGCTTTCCCTTAAACCCATGTCGGCAACATGTTCTATAAATACTCTGGGTGGTAAGCCTTTAGTAAGCGGATCCGCTAGCATCTTTGCGGTGCTTATATGCTCAAGACTTATGATTTGATCCCGAACTTTATCTTTCACAACATAGTACTTTATGTCAATGTGTTTGGCAGCACCACTTGACTTATTGTTGTGTGCATACGTTACTGCGGGTTCGTTATC
>BCLG01002296.1:51632-64522 GCA_001602295.1 Zoysia matrella | reverse complement strand
ACCCCCGATGTGTTGTCCGCGACCTCGCCGTCTCGGCTCATCATCCCCAGTCGCGCCTCATCGCTCCACCCGCGCTCGTCCTCGTCAACTGTGCCTCGTCGCCCGTCGTCCCTGGCCATGCCATCGACCGCAGCGCCCTGTCTCGCCCCGAGCTGCAGTACACCATCCTCGCGTCACCGTGTCATGCCGACCGCGAGCCGTCTCCAACCGCGCCATTCCTCGACCTGCCTCACCTCGAGCCGCATTGGGCTCATCCTCGTCGAGCCTCCCGTCTTCGCCGTGCCGTTTCGTCTCGGTCATTATCGTCCGGGTCACGCGCCGCCCCGTCGTCGTTGTCGTCTCCAACCATGTCATCGCGCCGTTCATCTCCGCGCCGGGACGCTTTGGCGCCGTCCGGTTTCCTCGTCATGCTGCTGCCTCGTCGCTGCACGTCCCTGTACCCGACGCGCGCTGATCCCGACCCACCTTTGCTCCATTGCCAGAAGTCGTCGCTCGTCCCCAAGTTGTCCCTGTTGACCTCGTCTCCGGCCGCGCTCGTGCTTCTTGTCTGTCGACCTCATCGTCGTCCCTGATCCGTCGGCCTCTCCGCTCAATCTCGGTGAGCTCTTGCGCCGCTGTCTGTTCTTCACTTGGTTAGAGATCGAGTAGATCGGTGGATGTGTAGGATTGCTATTGTTTTGGCCGTCATCTTCGTGGCATGTTCGCGTACAGGTTAGAGCTCGGTGGAAGTAGGCTTTTTCGTTCGTTGCTGAGCTTCGCCGTCGTCCCTATCCGTCGATCTTCGTCCGTGCTGTCGTCCCGATCATCGTCCCGGATCCGTTCTCGCCAGGTCGACCCCGTCTCCAGCCCGCGTCGCTTCGTTCCTGTTTCAAACTGCGACTATCGTCCTCGATCTGCCTGTCAACCTGATCCCATCGCCGTACTCGTCGTCTCGTCCGCTTTGCTTGTCCGCGTCGCCCGAGCCGCTCGGTCCCACGTTGCTGTTCAGGTCCTTGGTGACCTCTCTTCCTTTTTGTGCATTGTCTCTTGTGGTGCTAATCTCGTCTAATTCCGTTCAGGTGAAGAAAGACCGGAGGAGTTCTGCTGCTGCCGTCGTCGAGTTCCTCGTGTTGGCCGGGCCCCCTTTTTGGTGGGTGTGCCTAGCACATCGCCGTTATCTGTTTATCCCTTGTATGTTCATTCCTGGGGTCGCTGTTTCCGTGTTGTGTTTGTTTACCATTCCTTGTTGCTGTGTTTATGAGGCAGTTGGTGATCGATTCAGTGATGCCGGAGCTTCGGAGCAGCAGGGCAGTGAGCTCTTCAGTCATCTCGAATCCAGTCGGCGCCGTCAATTCTGCTTTCTTCAGTTGCTCGATCGTCTCCGGTGAGCTTTCTCTGCTCTTGTCGTTTGCATGGTTGTTTTCATTGGTTGAACCTTGAACTCTATCTATGTCAGGAGGACCCAATCGTCGGAGCGTGAACACGTTTTGGTTGCCAGGCAAGTGGTGCAATTGTCGAGGTGGAGCTGCCACCGTTGCCGTTCTATCACCACCACTACGGTTTCCTTGGTGAGACCGTGTTTCGTCTTCATTTTTCTGTATCCTGTTGGTTTGTTGTGTAGGGAATAAGCCTTGATTGGCGTTTGTTTCAGATCGGTGGATCACCGCCATCTTTGTGTCCGGGCGCTCAGGATCTGAGCTACACCGTCCTCACCTCGGCTCGTGTTCCCGCAGTTCTCTTCGGCTCTTGCTCAAGTCTCGGTGAGCATCTCTGTCTCTCTATTCAGTTTCTTGTTTCATTTCAATCTTTGAGCGCTGACTTGTTCATCTCTTTCCTTCCTTGGTCAGTTTCGCATCGAGCTACCACATTGTGTGCAGGTTCAACTGGCCACACCATCGTTCGTGTGGTCAACTCACCGATCGTAGAGTTTCCCGTGTCATCGACGTCGTCGGCTCTTCGTTGAACCAAGCCATGGTAAGCTCTGTTCTCTTGTCTCTGCACCTTTCTGGTCACTTAGCAAAGTTCCCAAGTCGTGCCTGCGAGTTGGAGCTGAAGTCTAAGTTTACCGTTGTGTGCAGAGATCCTTCCGCCTCTAGCCAAGGTCACGTGGAGTCGGCTGTGACCGAGCCCAAGTTTGGGATCGTTCGGTCATGTTGAGTTCCGACGCCGCTTTCACCTTCTGTCGTCATCCTTGCGGTCCTGCTTCAACCTTGGCTCAAGTTTTGGTGAGCACTTCTATCTCTTTGTTTCCTTTTCCATTGGTTAAGCAGATCCGTGTTTTGTTTTTATTAGGCCAGTTTTGGGTCTGGGACACACGGGTTCGGTTGTGCCCCGACCCCAGTTCCGTTGTTGTCGGGTGTTCTGTGGGTGTTCGGATGGTGCTGTAGCAATTGACCTAGTTTTAGATCGTGGTCATGCAGGTTCATCCGTGTCTGAGCTCTGTTTTGTGTGCTGTCGGGCGGGCTGTGACTGTGCTGTGGGTCACGCAACCAGCGCCGTGTCCAAGCCTTCGAACACGCGCGTGAGGTTCGGCTGTGACCTAGCTCTGGTTCACGTGGTCGTGATCGTGTCTAAGCCCTAGTTCGTTCTCTAGTCGTGCAGCTAGTGACCATCTCATGGGTCACGTGGTAGGCACTTTGTCCAAGCTCTTGGACGTGTCCACGGTCCGGCTGTGACCCAGCTTGTGGTCACATGGCTGTGACTGTGTCCAAGCCTCAGTTCTTTTCTGTTTGGGCCAACGTGTGACCGGAGCCCTGGACACGTGCTGTCTATCATGTCTGGACCTCGAATCTCATGCGTTTGACCCAGTTCGTGTCTTTTCCCCAAGACACAATCGAGAGACCGTGTCCTGGAGTCAGTTCTTGTCTGATCCGTCTGTGTAACATCCCAGGCCCGAAATACGGCTCCAGACCTGCTCTCACGTCGTGCGGGTCCCACTTCGCAGAATAACTGCTTACGCTTTTATCCTCACTTTGCATAAAAAGGTTAACCTGAGTTATTACTGCATTTTAAAGCCGGGTTTTTAAATTGGTCTCCACCTCCTCAAATAGCCGATACAGGACTAAACCCGCGCGGCTACAGTGTTTCCCGCACTGCTACCGTGTTCGTGCTACAGTACTGCTACAGTATTGTGCTTTTCTCATTTTTCCCCAAGGCTGGAAAACTGCAGCGTGCGAGCAGGTCTGAAGCCATATTTCAGGCCTGGGATGCTACAGTCTATCCGTTCTTATAGCCCTTTCTAGTAGTTGTTTTGTCGTCCTCTTCAGTTTCTCACTTGTTTTTTGTGTCATTTGTCCAGCTAGAGGTGTTGCCGAGTTCTTGAAGACCGTTTTGCACGAGGACCTAGATCTTGAATGGGATCTCGACTCATAAGGCAAACCGCGCTCCTTACCAACTTTGATCTTAGCTTTTAAACTGCATGTTTTGTTTGAAACCATATTTTGTATGTCAACTGTTTTAAAATATGCTAGCAACATTTCCAAGCCGTTCATATTTATCGTTCCACATATTATGAGCTTTAGAACTGCTTTAGTACTATTACTTTACTTTCATGCTTAGTCATGCTTAGTTACATTTATTTACTACACTTCACACCTTAACACCATAAAATGTGATTTGTGTTAAATGCTTTTGAACTGTGATTCAAATGTGTGTGTTTTGCAAATAACTCTATATAAACTATTTAGCGAGGGCAGGCTAGAGTATGAGGTGCTGGAGGACTCTTAGAAAATCCTTGTTGGCGTACCTGTTGCGGGTATATGTGACGTTCCTGCTTGGACCATCGAGAGGTTTGTTGGTTGTTGGAGTTGAGGTTGGGGAGAGAGCCTGCCCCGACAATTAAGAACCAACTCCTTCGAGCTTTGTACACTCAGTCGACAACCATGCATACCACGTTACCCTGTATGAGCAGTGGCTTGATCTTGAAGCTTGCTGAGACTGGTTGTTTACCTGTGGGTTGACGGTGATGTGTTACTGTGGTGTAGAGTTACGACTCCCTACATAAGATCGAGATACCTCACTTGATCAGCGGTAGGCTCCTCACAGCTCCAAGACCCAACAGCGTAGGCGACTGAGATCCTCTTCTTGGAGGATGGGTAATGCCAGTTAAAGCTTGTGAATGGGTCTTATGTGTCTGTTGAGACCACAACGGTGGTTCCTGACGGCACTTCTCGTGGGACCAGGTGTATAAACTCTGCAGAGTTACAATCAATGCGCATTGCCACGTCCTTACACACCCTGAGTTGTACTTCTCGTTGAGTAGTTTTGTTTTTTTTCTCTCTACATTTGTTTTGAAATGTTTTGAACTCTGACTTTTGAGCTGTGGCCGAGTGTAAAGATTACACCGGCATTTAAAATGAACCCCCATTCACGATAACAGAGATCTCTGTGGGGCAAGATAATAAAATTGGATTGTTTTAAAATAAAACTTCTTGCATTTTTAAAAGTAAAATGTTTTAAATTTGCATTTAGCACTTAGTCAGCTTTCATCCTTGAAATTATCCTTTACATGCATACATTGTTGCTAGGTAACGCGCGGTTTGCTGAGTATTCACGTACTCACGGCTATTCACGCTATTCTTTTTCATATGTCAGCTAAAATATCGTTCTCGTCTACTTTTTAGCTGTGGTTCGAGGTTTGCTCTGCACTCGAACTTGTTGTTTCCGTTGCTGTTCCAGTTCTTCGATTCTCGGTAGTTTTGTTCCGCTTTAAAAAGTTAAGCAAGTTTTATAGATGATCACGTAAATTTAATTTATTTTATCCTTGTTTACTTATTATGTTATGGTTTTTTGATTGCTCACTTATGATTAGACACGCTTGTCAAACTTCTGAGATTGACACAAGCATGTAAGATTGGGTCTTACCGAAAGGTACGAAAACCCGGTCATTACACAAACGCAAAACAATGTAATCAATTAACATTTGTAATCAGATTACGTTGCAATAGAGTGAACCAAACAACACCTAAAGTACATATACTGCTCATGCATTTGCAACTAATCTACCTCCATGCTAATTTAACACTCCAACTATGAACGACCGACACCTTCCAAGTCCTTCAAAAACCGGACGAAATCAGCATGTGACGAGCCACCCTCCTCGAGCGCCTGGGCGGCCCTCCCTTTCGCCGCGGCCATCCGCTCCCTGATCGCTCGGGCACCCTCGGACTCGGCCACCCACCTGACCTTCGCCTCCACCTCGTCGGCCGTCACGACCTCCTCGTCGTACCCCCTCACCTCCACCCCGAGCTTAAGCTCGTCGACGATGAACACCTTGTTCATCCTCTGCTCCGCGTACAGCGGCCAGCACAGCAGCGGGAGCCCCGCCGTGACGGCCTCCAGCGTCGAGTTCCACCCGCAGTGCGTCACGAACGCGCCGGTCGCGCGGTGGTGCAGCACGTCCACCTGCGGCGCCCAGGACTTGACGACCAGTCCGCGGTCCGCGGTCCGGTGCAGGAACCCGACAGGGAGGAGCGCGGCGAGGTCGGGCTCCGGCAGCGGGTCGCCGAACTTGTAACCCTCGTTTGGCGGGGAGCGCACCACCCACAGGAACCGCTGCCCGGACCGCTCCAACCCGACGGCGATCTCCTCGAGCTGGCTCTTAGGGAACGTGCCCATGCTCCCGAAGCAGAGGAACACCACGCTGCGGTCCGGCTGCGCGTCCAGCCACCGCAGGCACTCGTGCTCGTTCAACTTCCTCCTCCCCCCGCCGTCGTCGTCGCCGTCGGCGGGTACCGAGACCAACGGCCCGATGCAGTAGATCGGCGGCGTCGCGCGGTTCGGCACGCACAGCCCGTCCCGCAGAGCGCGCACCGCGCGCGGCTCCAGCGACTCGAACGTGTTCACGAGGATCCCGTCCGACTCCGGCATCCGCTCGAACATGCGCAGGATGTGCCTGCCAGCCTTGCTGTCGTTGAGAGTGTTGTCCGGCAGATCAGAAGCTTTGAACGGAGGCGCGCCCGGCAACGAGAGGAAAGTCTCGCCGAGCTCACCCTCACCGAGACTCGTGGTCATCATCCCGGCTCGGAAGCTAGGTAACTGGAGGAACACCGCGAGGTCGCCGGCGGCCGACGAGTAGAAGAAGTACACGGGGAGGTCGAGCTCCGCCGCGACGTCGAGCGCGTCGCAGCAGAACATGTCGACCACGAGCGCGTCGACGGCGGTTAGCGACTCGAGGAAGTCGCGGAGCGGCGCGTTCATGGCGCGCAGGAAGTCGAATAACTCGACGACCTGGTCTTTGGGAGTCCCGTCGGAGTCGGAGCCGTCCGGCGCCGAGGACGGCGGCGGCGGCAGCACGTGGAAGGTGACGTCCGGGTTCGACGCCGCGGTCGCGCGCGCCGCGGCGGAGAAGTCGGGGGCCTTGACGGGTGGCTCGACCAGCGCGACAGACACGTCAACGCCGTGACGAAGGAACACCTTGGCTAGCTGCACCATCGGCGTCAGGTGCCCGACGCCGAGGCCCGGGTACAGAACCACCGTCTTCTTCATCGGTCGGAGTGGACTAGCTAGCTCGGAAACCACAACACCTCTGCTGCTCGAGTACTCTGGATTGAAATGGACAGGGATTTTGTTGGACTTAGAATTCTCGAAATAGTGAACAGGCGATATATATCGCGTCGTGATCTCAGAGCACAGTCCAAGCGCCACGTGAGCTCAGACAGGAGGAGACTGACCTGGAATGGCAATGGTTTGGGCAATGGTGGAAATGGTTGGCAGGGAGAGACGAGAGGATAAGCTGCGCCCAGCAGCCGAGCTCGATGTCGTGAACGATACTACCAGCGAGGCTAAGAGTTAAGTATGTGGCCAAGACACCAACGTCCACTATCGCTTGGAGCCGACGAATTACCAACGTCACCAATGACGCTTCAGCCTTCAAGATGGACTGAGAAGCTTCCAAATATTGCGCTCCTAGTTGGTATTGGTAGGTGGTTAAGATTGAGTATGATAAAATTTCTAGACGAGAAAAGGTAGAGGATACGAATCCCTGGTGCCATTAGTAAGTTATTTCAATAAGAACTTCCTCTGTTTGAGAAGAAGAAATTAACATTTGACTATTCATTTTGTTTAAAAAATTAAAAACATTATTTATTTTATTATAAGAAATATTTTAATCATGATTTTTTTATTTTTATATTTACACAATATTTTTTGAATAAACGAATGATCGAATGTTGATGTTAAAATGAAAACAAAGCTTATTCTAGGACGGAGGAAGTAGCGTCTTTCAAAAGACATCTTGCGGTAGATTACGGAAGCGTGGAATGGAAGCGCAAAGCGAACTAAATTTGTATCTATTGGACTAACTTGCTGATCAAGTTGACAAGCGAGGCTGTTATCCACTATTTAATGAATGAATGATTGAATTATTTGTCTCTCAACTGACTCCTAATTATCTCTCTAGAATTTTACTTTTAGATCCTCTTTGGATCCGGCTGACTAATTATTAGTCTCTTATCTATTTGGAGGTAAGATTAATTGTTAGTTCATTCTCTAATGAAATGACTGTTTCATATCCCTGACTAATTTTTAGTTCATGCCTATTTGGACTTATGTCAAGTCTTTTTCTGAGAAAAAAATTTAAGGGCATTTTAGACATTTACAATACCTACGAATTGATAGTCCTTATTAGTTCTCCTGGACCATCTAATTGGAAAACATTTAGTCCGGGGGTAAACTAAAAATTAGTATTTCTATTAGTCCGTCTGTTTGGATGAAAATAACTAATTTTTAGTCGGCAAACAATTAGTCGGCCAGATCCGAACAAGGCCTTAATATTACCTGGCTGTATTACCTGGCCCAACTGGTAGCGTGAACCCACCAATTGGAGAATTTTTTATTATTTAAACTATTTTTCTAATATTTTAAAAACACGTGCATGACTATATTTTCAAAATGTAAACCATTTAATAATGACTTTTATTTTTTTTTGTTCCTTTCTAACTTTCTCCTCCTTTTGTTTTTATCTTTTTATATTTGTATCTTTAAGAATATTTTTGAATTTTCCTTTTTTTCATTTTCACTGTGCCAGAAAGTTTTTAGAATAATTTATTTTTGTCACTATAACATTTAATTTTACCAAGGGAACAACTAATATTTACTTCTGGAACAACTAATATTTATTGCTAGAAAATTTTATTTTCACATCTATAATGATTGAATCTTATTACTGAAACATTTGATTTATTGAGATGAAAATTAAAAAAATTTAAAATATTATATTCCAAAACTTTATTCTCTGAGATTCCTACATAAGCAGTATATTATGTGAATTCGGCCTAGCTGAAAGTGTCCGTAACAACACCTAATTTGGTCTAACGTGAGGAAAGAATAAGTCTGTAAAAGAGAACAACAACCCATTACATGATATTTCGGCCCACCAACGTCAGCTGGGAAAAAATGGGCGACCTACAGAGGTGGGCGATTGCTGCGAACTGACGTGAGCGTAGTCTAACAGCAGCCTGGCCCCTTGACGGTCAATCAATGGACTAATAAGGAACACTGTTAAAAACATGTGCAATAATTTAACGTACGGTATGTCCCTTCCCCATTTTGGCTAAATTTCCCTTATATAGGTCTTGCAAGTCACCATAATGGGGAGGCGCAGCACAAGAACAAACTCCCCGTTGGTCTGAGTCAGAATGCTTTTGACAACTAAGGTCTGCTTTTGGCTTTTGATTTTTGCAAAAGTCAAAAGCTTAACTAAAATAATGAACTTTTTAAAAAGTGTTTTTAAGAAAGCAGTTTTCTCTTATTACAAAAGTAAAAGCAGGTCTGAACTTGCTTTTGCTGGCTATGAACGTCAGTTTATACATATTATAATTATATAATATAATTATATATAATATAACTTATATATATATATATTATTTTGCAATTTCACTGCCTCACAACTTTTTTAAATCAAACGGCTTTTAACTTTTTTATAGCTCACAACAGTTTTTTCGCAGATTACAGCTCAAACCAAACACCCTTAGTTTCTTGAGGAGAAAGAACAATAAATTGTCTTTTAGACTTGATTTTTTTTCAATGCATAGTTTCTATGATAGTTTTTATAGAGAGAAAAATTAATATTCTCTTATTCTATCCATACAAGAGGTTTGATCATTTGTGGCAACACATAAGCACCTTAATAATACTATAGCATATTAACGGAACTAAAATTGAACCAAATACAAAAATACGCATGCCATCTCTTACTGTACCCAACACGTTCAAATAACCATTGCAGCCTTGCAGGCTTGCAGCTAAACATTACTTGTCGAAGAACCATTGCAGGCTAATGCAAGTGACATCGAATTTGCAGGAGGATAGGTCCAACAGGAGAACCGGCAACGGGCACGAAGCAGGACGGCTGCTCGGCTTCGGTGGGCCGGTGCAGGGCGCGGCCGGAACCTGGACTGCGCACATGGGAACCCGGTGCGGCACGTGGCCAGGATCTGTGTTAGCGTATAGGATTATTACCTTCCTATCATTGTACATTGGCTAGCTGTCACCTGATCTCAGAATCGTTGTATTCCCTTGTTCTCTTGACTGAGTTAAGGAACCCCCGGCCTCTATGCCTGGTGTGGCTTCCCTCAAACCTCTCTACGCTTCTCTACATGGTATCACGAGTTTAGGGTTCCCGCCTGCTCCACGCCGCCGCCGCGCTACCCACCACAACACGCCGCCGCTGTTCTCCCTCTACGGCTGCTGCTTTACCACCCTCCGCTGCTCCCCATTGCCATCGAGTCTTCCTCTGCCAGCGCCGCCTCTGGTGCGCTCGATAGTACGGCCGCCGGCGCAATCACAACCTTCAGCGGTGCCTTCTCCGGTGCTGCCTCCCTCGCTGCCGCCTGTCGTCCTCCACCGCCGGCGATCCTCGATCTACTTGGAAGCTGCACGTCGGCACTCTCCTGGGTCACCATGGCCTTCTCCATCATATTGATGGCTCTGCCCCGGCCAAGCCGACCGATGCGTCGTGGGCCAGGACGACTACGCCGTTCTCTCGGCTCTGTCAGGAGTTATCTGTAGCGATGTTCTCGATCTCATCAGCGATGACACGGGGAAGAACGCGCGCCAGCTCTGGCTCGCTGTCGAAGGTCTCTTCAACGACAACAAAGAAGCCGGGTCCATTGTTCTCCTGAACGAGTTGCATAGTCTCGTTCAAGGGGACATGACCGTTTCCGCCTACTGCAAGGAACTCAAGCGCCTCGCCGATGCCCTGCGTGACGCAGACTCTCCCGTCGACGATAGTGTCCTTGTGCTCACCCTGATCCGCAGCCTCAGTCCACGTCTGTCCCAGGCTGCGTGCAACATCTCCATGTCGTCCACGTTGCCGTCCTTCATCAAGCTCGCTCCATGATCGTGTCAGAGAAGAGCCGCTTGGAGAACGCGGCGAAGGCTGCCGCTGCAACGTGTGACAACCTGAATTTTAGGCCAAATTTAAAAATTTGAAATCCCAAAAAAATTTTCTAACAAACACCCTAACAATTTTTCCTTCTCCTTCTCATCTTTTTTTTTCTCTCCTATTTCAAAAGAATAAAATCCCACTTAAATTAAAACTTATCTCAATTGGAAAATTTTCAAAAAAAAAATTTAAACATGAGAGTGATAACGTGCTTGACCTTTTCTGGTTTTATTTGGTTTGTTTTGGATTTTATTTGCCAAACCCATTTGAATCTTATTTGAATTTCAAAGCAATTTGTCCAAATTGAGAAATTCAAATTAACCCCGGCTGGCCCAGCTCCTTTCTTCTATGACCCAGCTTTCCCCACTCTCATTTTTCTCTCGCGGGTCGCAGCACCCTCCTCCTTTTCCTAGTCCACGCCAATCAGGCCTGAGCCGGCCCATCCCTGCGCAGCCTCCTTCAACTCCCTCCTCTCCTGCCTCGCCGCTAGCACGGCGCAAACGCCGACGCGCACCCTGCCACGCAACGGGCATGCCTTTGGTACTTGAGTTCTAGCTTAGGAGGAAAATGAAGTACCGGAGAACTCAAAGAAAGTGAGTGCTTGAGTTTGAAAGTGAGTGCTTGAGTTTTAGCCTTTGATTTGCTTTTCGAGGTGCACATACGGGGATACTCGGATAAAGTGGAACTAGCGTTACGTTTCTCTTCTGTAAAGAGAGCATAGCTTGTGGGTACAGTGTATAATATCTGCAGAGTGTAAAATCCTTTCAGAATAGCCGTTGTTACAGTATTGACATACTATGTTTGACCATCCTACGATTAGTCTTCTATAATATCCTTGATTGTGTGTGTGGTGTAGATGCCAGTGATTTAAAAAAGTGTCTGGATTGAGATTGGGGACCCTTTCAGTTAAAATTTGAGAACTGACAGGAATGAATTATTCTCCCGCAGGTACACCCCACTAAAATATGATAAGAAAATATTTTATCATCTCTAGTTTAAACTTTCTATAGTGAATCCTACGTAAAACTGGATTTTTGCAAAGCAACCTTATATGTCTTTTTTCTTGCTACAACCAAATATGCATCTATATATATATCTATGCTTAGTGTTAAGGCTTGCTGAGTACCTTATATACTCACCTGTTTGCATTTGTTGTTTTAGATAGAGAGAGAGCAGCGTAGAAGATGACGTGCTGGGTTTTCGTTCTACTTCTAAGTCTGCTTGTGGATTTGGGTCTTGATTTTCGTTGGTTGCTTCGATTTTAGCTGGTCAACTGGTGTTGAATCATAGAGATACTTACCGCGTTATTGTTAAAAGTTCTGTCTCAGGTATTTTTTTTTATTTCGAAGTATGCTTTTGATATATATTCTGTTGTATATATGCGTATCAGCTACTAATTCAGAGACTGATATGTGTTGTACAGTGCATCCAAAAAATGGGGTATGACACAATGGCACTGGTCGCCACCAGCACCCGCATCCCTGCATTCACCAGTTCTTCTTGCAGCTCCTCTCGTGGCAAGTCCGGTTCTTCCAACAACAACTGGACCAAGAAAAGAAGCAAGAACAAAGGTGATGGTTCTGGACATTCCAGGACCTCCGGTGGCCCTGGCCCTCTTCCTGGCAATGGTCCTTGGATTTGCTATAATCCTGGGACGAATACATGGGCGGCTCCAGGATTCGGCCATCCTGCTTTGCTTGGGATGACACCACAGCATACCCTCACATCGACGGCTGCTCCTCAGCATCGCTCGCCGGCTGCTACATCACCCTCCTGGGACAGCTCTAGTCTCATCGCCGCCCTCAACAATCTCACCATTAACGGTGGATGGGTCATCAATTTCGACGCCTCCTCTCATATGACTTCCACTGACGGTATACTCAACTCTTCCCATTCCCTCTCTACACCTCATTTTGTCACTGTTGGGAACGGCGCGTCTATGCCCATATCCGTTGTGGATTATACCTCTATTCACACACCTTATGGTTCCTTCTTTACTCTAAATGACGTTCTTCATGTTCCTTCATTTGTCCGTAATTTTTTGTCTGTCCGAAAGTTTACACGTGACAATTTTTACTCTATTGAGTTTGACGCCCTTGGTTTTCTGTGAAGGATCTTTGGACAAAAGTCGTGATTTTTCGCTGCAATAGCTCTGGTGATGTCTACACCATTCCACCGCAGCCCACCGCCAATAAAGCATTCGCCTCCCCCTCTACCACTAATGGAATTAACCACTTTCCCTAGAAACCAAAACCCTAGGGAAACCATAAAAAACCTTAGGAAAATGTTTTCCTTACAAACCGTCCTAGGGAACGTTTTTTAGGAAAAATATCGACGACCAATTCCTTGAGAAATTTGGGGGGGCTCAAATAATAATAAAAAAAAAGCGACAGGCAGCCCACGCGCTCCCGAGGCCATCGTCTTCCAGCTCCAGCCGCCGTCTGGCACTCCGCCGACCACCCGCTGCCGCCTGCCTCGCCGCGCCGCTGGCCACCATCTGCCGCTACCAGCCGTCGCCGCTCCAAGC
>BCLG01002296.1:26301-43293 GCA_001602295.1 Zoysia matrella | reverse complement strand
TTCTTTTCATTTTTCTCCTAAAGCAGCATATCTAAGATCAGGTCCGTCAAATTTTTAGTACTTAACAAGTGAATATTAAATATTTATCGTATGTGACATATACCGAAAATCAGCACATATATTATGTAGCTGTAGTGAGAAATGTCAGATTAGCAATATATGCGAAGCGTACATTTGCTGCTTAGATACAAGTCTGCGTCATTAATTCAAGGGACTTGTTAGTATATTTAGGATTCGATAATAGAAACTGTAACTTGTAACGTCCAGTTTATTCAGGTGTGTAATTTTAAACTTACTGAACTGGTGTTCACATTTAATATTTTCATTGGAATTTAGCTTACAGGTGGTGGAAAGATCTAATTCCGATTTAATCTCTAGCACCCGCTTCAGTTGCAAACAAGATGTATAGCACAAATGTTGTGTTCTACACAAGTGTACAAATGAAGTATCATGATGACATAAATAATATGCTTCATCAAATTCTCATTGAATATGAAACTATAATGTTTAATAAGTATATGTTTCACAAGGTTCGTCTTTTACATAAACAGCACAGGCGCAAAGATTAGACTCTTATATCAAAATACTTATATGCCACAAAGAACATTTATCGATATACATGGTACTTGAATAAGATACCCTAGCATTTAAGCTCGCTAGTACGTACATGGCATGCATCGAAGGGCAGCTGATCACGGCTTAACTTCTTCGCTCCCAATGTCATGGCCGTTTCCAGGCATGTTCCCAGGGCTACTCCAGCTGTCGTAATCAGGCCGTGGTATAGTATGGTGGTTGTCGATTGATGTCCCCTCTGATGTCCCGACCTTCACTCCATGATGGAGTTCATCCGCCTCCACCAGCATGCGCGATGACATGCATGCGTTAACCATGAGCATGGCAAAGACAAACGGAAGAAGGAGCTTCATGCTGGAACAACAGCGATCTTGGAAGAGCCCAATTTGGTAGATGAAGTGATTTGATAGACGAAGTGAGTTGATATATGTTGTGACTCTTTGGTTCGAGCGGGAGGTGTGTTATTTATAGGAAGAGAATGTGCAAAGTATATAACTGTACAAAAAGTTTCGTTTTCCCTCCTTTTACTGAAATGCACCCCGGGTCCTTAAACTTTTTTCTACATTCCCATTTAGGTCCATAAACTTTCACAACAATCATCTAGATCCAAGAGATCTATTTAAGTAATACTACATCCATTCAAAAATATAAGCATTTCTAGGTTTAGCTAAAATCAAATTCTTTTAACTTTTACGATTAATATCTAGAAAATTACATAATTTTTAATATAAAAAATCATGAAAGCATATTTCACGATGAATCAAAAAAATATAATTTTTCTATGATAAAATATTATTAATTCTTTATTATTAATAATCAAAGTGATACTATCTTGACTTTGATTAAACCTAGAAATAGTTATACTTTGGAACGGAGGGAGTACAACAGAGGTCCATATAACTTTACTTTGGCGGTCAGCACCTACATTGCCTGCCAGATCAATGCTGACATGGAATCTCAAGAACTTCTGCTAAAATGAAATTGTAAGCCATGTGCTGAACAAAAGAATTAAAACCATGCGTTAGTTTAGCTGAAAGCCTGAATTCATGTGAAGTGCAAGGCATTACAAAATATTTTTTTTTTTTGCCTTTTGATGGTATGAAAATTTCCTCGTATCCATGTCTAATATGTGTGGCAAGTTACGTCACTGCTAATAGCTAAACTAAAGATATTTGGACCATTATTCCGCCACTTAGATAGATCTGGACCTCTAAAAGGTCATTTTCATAATCAATGGACCCTAGCGAAATTACAAGAAAAGTTTAACGGCAGTAGGTGCATTTCACTCTCCTTTTTCATTTTCTCTACAACATTCCGTTTTACTGTGGCTAATGATGTCTCTTTTGGTCGTGGATTCTCTACCTAAGCCTGAGTGAGGCAGCTTATGGTGGGGCAAGCATATTATAGTAGTACTTTTTAATTTAGTAACTTTTATAGAAATATTTAGGGTAAAATTCAAATCAGTACCTTTACACTATATCAAGGATTCCTACGTAATACAATTAGATGCTGTAAGTAGAATCTACTGCAACCAAAAACAAATAGATGGACTAAAGAAATAATAAATAAATTTTTTACTCAAGCAAATAAGTATTATAACATGTTACTAGGCCTACACTTTATTTTCCGTTGTCCAGAGGCGTCCCTAAGCTGTGCGGGCTGTGCAATAGCATAAGCCCCAAAATCTTAGGGGCCCCAAATTTACTAACTGCCCTAGGTATCTATTATGTTTATGGGCTTTGTTTTATTTAATAAATCAGCCACATCTCTTTCTAATGGCCCGTTAATGGCCTGGTGCCACATGAGTCCATCACACAGAGCCCCAACTCATGCTAGGTATATATTCACGGTTCCACATTGGAAACCATAATGAAATTATGTGGGTTCTGATAAAAAATAAAGTATAATTAATGGACACGCACGCACGCACGCCGTCCGCAGCCCATAGCTCGCCACCCGTTGGCGCCTGCCATTTGCTGGGGCTCACTGCCTGGCGATGTGGCTCGCCGCACATGGCGTTATTTGCTGCGCCCACCGCACCGCCCGCAGCTGACATCCATTGCGCTGCTGTGACCATCGCCTGCCTTCATCGCTGCACCGTCACTTTGCTGCCTGCTGCCAAAGCTACCGCTGCGTGCCGCCGACCCGCATGTCATTATGGCCCTGCCGCCCACCGATGCTGCAGCATTCAGTCCTGGCCCCTGCCCTGTGTTGTGAAGAGAGAGATGCAGATGGGTGAGTTCAAGAGAAGGGAACAAGAGAGAGACACCCTCTGTTATGGTGATTTCCCTAGGAACCAAAGTTGTAGCGAACAGTTTTGGTTTCTGTAGAAAAATTAGAGACACTAGGGAAAATTATAGATTTCACTAGGAAATCTGGAGACCTACGGAAAGTTTTAGGTTTCCTAGGAAACCAGACAGTCATAGGAAAGAACACTTTCCCCTACCATTATTCCTTAAATCACTGCACTTGTCGTCTGCAATGCCAAATGCATTATCACTGGCTGCTTGGAGCCGCTCAGAATGTACTGGACCATGTCGCACTGCCACCACTCGAGAACCACACCAAGCTTCTCCCACCTAGATCTTGTGGATGTAGGGCCATCATGTGCACACTCGGTCTTAAGCATCTCCAAGTCGAAGGAAGACATATGGTTGAGAATGAGCTCATCTTCATCTCTGATGTAGCTCCACTGTGTTGAGGTCGTGAGCCAATTTTGTTCGCTCCATGAATCAAGTCAATTCAGTGCTCAATCGCTTAAATAAGTGGCAGTCCTGAAGGTATCTCGGGTGAAAAATCATTATGATACTCTAAAAAAATTAGCAACAGGTGCATTCAAAGAAGAATCAAAATCCACGAGTGAAAACAATAAATCATTGCATGTCAGAGTATAATATGAAGCATTTTCATCGTAAATATAAACAAGATCAGATTTTATTGCAAGCATTACAGGACTTTTTAAATTATTGCTTGCTGATTTTTAGATGTAGGAGGATGTTTTTTCTTCTCATTAGCATGTCTATTCCTATCAGCTTGTATAATTTATGCATGAAGGTATATTTATTACTTTTACCATAGTGGATAACATCATTATTGTATTCCCATGGACAACCCAATAACAATGAACAAGCTTGTATAGGTACAACATCACAATTCACAGAATCTAACATAGGTGCCAATGAAGAATGGAACTTAACAAGTTTTTATGACATTTGCTTTATTGGAGTCGTTTAACTATTAGATATGGTACGGATGTGGATGTGGTTGTGTGGGCAAGTCAAGCTTAGTGATCAAATCAGTACTCACTAAGCTGTTGCAGCTCTCGCCATCAATGATCACGCGTGCGCGCCGGTTCTTGATCACAAAGTAAATCTGAAATAGCTTACGACATTGAATCTTATCAGGGTGTACCTGTGCGGAGAGCGCTCGTTGAACAATGATGGTCCTGTAGGTCAAAGTATCATTAGCACCAAATATTTGGCCATCATCATCCTCAGAAATCTTATCATCATTTGTCTTCAACATCCGAAGTACTTATGTATCCTCCATCTTCAGTAACAATGTGTACCCGCTGACTTGGGCAATCTCGCTCATATGTCCCATGCCATGACATTTATGGTACTTGATGTTGAAAGAGCGTCCTATCGAGGTACAGGAGGTTGTACTCTTGTTGGATACCTGTAAAGAAAGCTTACCCGAATTCGAAGAATGTGCTGAAGGGGCTGGTTTCGGTGCTGCTGCAGTGTTAGATGATAGTGGTGTACGTATGGTCAAAAAAGGAAACATCGACCGGAGTGTATGTACTGGTACTGTTTTGAAGTTATCGTCCCTATAATTATTTTTTTACTAGCAAGCAAGGTGGAACAATTGCTCAACAGTATCATAATCTTTATAATAAACAATGTCTTGAATTTCATGACGTAACCCACCACAAAAACGACAGATAGTATCCTAAATGTCCTCATCTATCCCACAATGCATCATGCCTTTTTGTAACTCAGCAAAATAATTTTGAACAGATTTATCATGTTGTTCTAAACGTTGCAATTTTTTACTCAAATCTCTTTAATAATAAGGTGGAACAAAACAGTTACGCATAGCATCTATCAATCTATCCCAATTATCAGGTTACAAATGCGCTTTGCAAAGATTAGTCCACCATAGTAAAGCAAAATCTCTAAACTTACTAATAGCTTGTCTAACTCTATGTTGTTTAGGAACTAAGTGAGATATAAATTTTTGCTCTACAACCATCTCCCAATCAAAATAAGCTTCAGCATCATAATTAACAGAAAAGGACGGGATGGTAAACTTAATCTTCACGAAAGGTTCTTAAGGAGCACATGTTCATTACCTCTTATACTTTGGTGTTTACGGCGTTGACGATTGCGGAATCTATTTTGTTGTTCTCTATCATTGTCAGCGTCATCCTCAGAGCAGTTCTCGTCATTAACTTCCTCTTCCTTTTTCTCTTTGTATTGTGGTTGACGTCTCTCAAAGCTTGTCTTACGAGTTGAGAGACGCTATAATTCTTAGTTCGTTGTCCGGAAGTGCATCTCCATTGCATTGAATTGCTTGGTTATCCTTTGATCGAACTTAGCAAGAGTGTCCGTAAGTTGATTTTGACTGACTATTCAGCGAAGTCATTCGGGCAGTTGGTAGCATCAGAAGGTTCACCTTTATCACTTCCAGACTTACCCTTTCCTGCCATGGTTAGAAAACAAAAAAAAAACAAAGCAAGATATTATCCCTACACTACTATGGTGTGGGAACTGTAGTGGCAGATCTGCAAAAAGAAACGACTTACCAATTTCTTACACGGTTCTTACCAATGCAAGGCAAAGGATGGTACAACCGGTGGCATCAGAGATCAGAGAGTCATAATTTCACAATTGCAGGGTCAAATGTAGTGTTGATCCGAGGTGGATATATGGAGCTTGGAGGGCTGAAATAATGATTAGCAGAACACAATTCTATAACCGATAGTAATGCTGAATAAGTGTTCCAAGTATGTAATTCTAGTTGCTGGTCGAATCTTAAGAAAAATCCAAACGCGAATAATGATAAGACACAAAGATCGGCAACTAACGTGGCTTCAAAGATCAGCAATCAGTACGATATAGCACAAGACAGTGATGTGATGTCACTTTTTTTATTTTTCTTTTGAATTTTCACTATTTTTTCTTTTTCAAAGGCACAAAATCAGGAACACCAAAAAGTTTTAGATCGATCCAATGAAGGATGTGTTCTGTGAAAAATCATGAAGGTGTCTGAAATTGCACGTAAAATCTTATAAATTCACAAAGTGGGGAGATCTAAATGCGTCTTTTCGTTCTGAGAATTTGAAAAAAATGCACCCGATTTCAAGTTCGTATGCAACAGTTATGCTCGTTTTACTGAAGGGTGCCCGAGATACGTTTTTGAGGTGTGAAACGCAATTGGGTGATGATTTTGTGGATGATTGAGCAGCGGATAATTATGGGGAGGTGGATCTATAAAGGGTGGATTTGTTTGGGGTTGAAATATAGGGGTGGATGGGTGGAATAAATTTTGATGCAAAAGAAACAAATAAGAAATGTAACACGATAACAAATCTGAACGATGCAAGTGATGAACGATGAAGGCAAATAACTGGATGTAAAAAGATCACGGGATCCAGTAACCAAAACACAAACTAAGAACACAAACTCAACACTACGGACTCTGAACTAAAATTTTGTAAAGGCTAAACACGGCTTGGATAGAGAAATACTTTACGATCTACTATTTTTTTTAGTAGCTTTTCTGTAGATGATAGGATGAATGTAAATTTGACAAGGATATATGCGAACCTGACAGTATACCTGAAGCATTGATACCGTTTGATGTGTACGTAGTTTTCGATCTTTCGTCAGGTCGTGTTAACTCTCAATTTAGTGGAGATGCGACACACAATCGATCCGACATCAAATCAGCATGATTCGAACCTCGCAATCGTAGCATCACTTCTCCTCTGGTTATCAACTGTGCACACATAATTGACCTCACCAAGCAGGCTAATCCTAGCTTCCGAATCGAAGAACACAAGTAAGAACAAGATAGAACGCAACTCAATTGCGAAATCTGAATTAAATCACGAAGTTGAAAAACCAACAAACCGTCAAGCGATGAAACTATTTCGAAATAGATGAAAACTAATCAAAACCTGACTCTAATGACAGCAGCTACTGATTATATAGAGTTTAGAACAACTTTAGAGGCAAACCCTAACACTAATGGACCTTAGAAAGATACACGGCTCAAAGGTGAAAAAATAATATCGCAGCATCAAGGCAGATTCTGGATACCATCTTGTTTTAACGATTCTCGATGACTAAGTCGAATTTGAAGATAAGACCGGTGCCGTTGTAATGGTTATCTTCTTAGATTTTCATCCATATCTAGTACGTCCAAAACGGATCCCGTATGCGATCTGAACGTCCGTTTTAGTGTAGACTGCTTTTAGAACCGGAGGCAACTCAACTCTAAATTGAATTGAATCTTCTCCGAGCTCAAACGTGCGTTGTTAGTCTTGTGTAAGAATCTGAATTTTTTTCTAATAAATTCAATGAAGAAGTAGTTCCCGAATTCGGTTCTTTTCAATTCAAATTCTTTCTTTTAATTTTCGACGCCGGATAAATTCATTTCGCAAGTTTTGTTTTGAGCTGAAAAATCTTTTGAGTTATCTTGTTGCAAAGTTTATCTTTATCCTCTCTCACCAACCCCACTTCCTTTCTTAATTCCCAAGTTAAAATCTCCTTAATAAATATCTTCTCATCCTAATACCCTTTTCCCAATCTCTTTTTCCTTTCCCTTTCTCCAAGTCACCAGCGGCAGAGGCGCATCGCGCGCGCGAGAGGGCGCCCGACCTCACTGCCCGGCCCTCGCGCCGCCCCTTCGCGACCGCGCCGCCCGGCCGTCTTCATCCGATCTCGCGAGCCGCTCCGTCCTCGCCGTTCCTCGTCCATCGAGGCACGGTACCGTTCCTGTTTCCTCGCACCGTCCCCATCGATCCCAGCGCCGTACGTCTACGCGCTGCCTCGACCACTCCGCCTCATCGATCGATCCGTTCGTCACCGAGCTGTCGCCGCCTCAGTGTTTGCTGAGTTCAGTGGGTCCCTTCGTTTGCTTGTGGCCTTCGTTAGCCTGCTGATCCATCAAGTTTGATCGGGAGCGCCATCCTTGGTACAGGTCCGTTGGTGCGCGTGAGGCGTCGAGGTTTTCAGTCTAGCGGAGCAGAGCTGGAAGCTGCCGGCGTCACTCTTCCGATTCGTCGTCACCCTGCTGAGTTTCGATCGCTGAACCTGTGGTGAGCTTCTTCGTCCATCCTTATGTCGTTTCCGTTCGTTTCCGAGTCAGTCGCGCCGTCGTCGGTAGCCGTTTTCTGCGCTGAGCTAGCGTCGTTTCCTTGTTGTGGCCGTTGGAGCCAGAGCTGCTAGTTGGTCCCTGAGTTTGGATGGCAGGAGTCGGTGTTGGGGAGCGCCAACACCGTTGGTGGCCGTGGCTATTCTGTTCTGTTCTTGCGCAGAGATTGAAGAAGACCCAGCTGTCCTGTGGAGCCCACGAGAGAGGAGAGAGAGAGAGAGCGTTTAGACGAGGCGTGTGAATGGTTGGTAGTCCTCGTTGCTCGTTGCTGCTCGTGTGCTAGAGTCTGGAGTCGAGTTTCCCTGTTTGTAGCTCGTGTTGCCGTAGAGCCGTGTGCGGTCTTGTGCTGCCTCGTCTGATGGTGACCAAGCTGTGAGCAGGATCGGTGGAGCTTGGAGTTCGTCCGGATCGCGTCGTTTAGCACGGTGAGCGAAGTATCGAGCGTCCGCTTCTTGAGCTCTCCATCCCAGCCTTCAAAGCTTCCTGGGCGTTGTTTTATTTTGCGCCGTCAGTTTGAGGCCGTCGTCGTCGCGTCGTTCGCGGTAGTGTTCACCGTCGGGCTAGTAGCAGGATAGCTTGTGCGATGGTTAGCCGCTGTTGCCTTCCTAATCTCGGTAACCTGTACTGCTCGTTGTCCTTCAAGTTTCGCTAGATGATCTTGTCTTCTGTCTGGTGTGCGCGGCGCCGTCATGGTTCTTTCGCGGGCCTAGTCGTCCTAGCCGCTTAATCAGTTTTCCTCGAGTTGTTAGTCTAGGATCAGCTACGTCTTTAGCTCAGTTTCAGTTGAGCCGTGTGGAGCTTCGTTTCCGAGTGCGCCAGCGGGATTGCGTCTTCTTCGAAGGCCAGCACCGGCAGGGTGCTGCGTCGTTCTTGTGCTGTTCTGTGCGGGCAGCAGTTTTGTTTTGGTTTGGAGGCAGACGTCGATAGTTGGAGTGCTGTCCAGTGGAATCAAGGAATGAGAGAGGACCAAGGGCTTGGTACTGTGGACAGCGGTGCTAGCAGAGAGATCGTGGCTTGGTCACTTCGGGCAGTGAGTATCGACAGGAATCCTGTAGCCGATGTCAGTCAACCGTGAGTCACGTTTCAGCTGGAGGCTTTCCCAAGCTTACCCTCTTTTCTTGGAATTCCTTTTGTACAATCAATTTTTAGAGTCCACATGGAATTCTTTTTAATTTCTAAAGTTTCTCTACGAAGTCTCAATAAATCAGTCTCGTCGAGATCTTTCTATAGAATCGGGTCTGTTTCAAAAATGTTTAGCCTTAATAATTTAAATTTAAATTTAATTATTCAAATTTAAATTATCGCGTACTTAGTGTCTGATTCTTTTTTTTCACGCTGTTATCCAGCTTGTGAAGCTGAGGAGAAGTACCGTGAGCCCGCTCAGTTCAACTACCCAGATCTCAACTGCGACCTCGATCTGCTAGGCAAGCTGCGTTCTTTGATCACTCTTGTATCCAGTATTTTAAAATTGCATGTTTTGTTTACAACCATAATTTGCATGTTAACTATTTTAAAATATGCTAGCAATATTCTCAAGCCGTGCCTATTTATCGTTCCACAAAATATGAGCCCTAGGATTGCTTTAGAATAATTATTTTATTTTATACTTAGCCATGCTTAATCGCATTTATTTTACCTCACACCTATCACTATAAAAATAGAATTTGTGTTAAATAATTTTGAACTATGATTCAAATGTGTGAGTTTTGTAAATAACTATACATAACTATTTAGCGGAGGCAGGATGAAGTATGAGGAGCTAGAGAACTTTTAGAAAGTCCTGTAGATGTATCTGTGGCGGGTACAACGGGAAGATCCGAGTCGAGATCTTTCTGTGAGACTTGTTGGTTGCTGGCGTTGAGGTTGCAGAGAATGTCTGCCCCGGCAATTAAGGACCGAGTCTTTCGAGCCTACGCTCAGTTGACAATCATACACATCATGTTACCCTGTATGAGCTCATACAGTGGCTTGATCTTGAAACTTGCCAAGACTTGTTGTTTACTCGTGGGTTGGCGGTGATGTGTTAGTGTGGTGTAGAGCTATGACTCCTCACATGAGATCGTGATACCTCACCTGATCAGTGGTAGGCTCATCAGAGCTACAGGACCTGATTGCGTAGGCACTTGGGATCCCTATCTTGTATGTTCGTCGGGACTACGACGGTAGTTTCCGATGGCACTTCTCGTGGGTCCAGGTACATAAACTCTGTAGAGTTACAGTCAATGCGTATTGCTACGTCTTTTTTTAAGGACACCCCCTGAGTTGTGCTACTCGTTTAGTAGTTTTGTTTTCTTCTCTCTATCACTGTTTTCAAAATGTTTTGGACTTCGACCTTTGAGCTGTGGCTGGGTGTGAAGATTACACCGGCATTTAAAATGAACTCTCCTTCGAGATAACGAATATTAAATTTGACTGTTTTAAAATAAAACTTCTTGCATCTTTAAATTAAAATGTTTTGAACTTACATTTAGCATTTGAGCCAGCCTCCATCTTTCAAACTATCTTTTGCATGCATACATTGTTGCTAGATAGTGCGCGATTTGCTGAGTATTCACGTTTACGCTCTTCTTTTTCAGAGGTCAGCTAGAAGATCGTTCGTCCCTGCTTTTCAGCTGTGGTTTGAGGTTTGCTCCTGCACTCGAGTTGCCTGTGAAGGAAGAGATTCGTCTTGGTGCTTGCTCTCACTTGTTGTTCCCGCTGCTGTTTCAGTCCCCGGTTTCTCGGTAGTTTTGTTCCGCTTTGAGATGTTCAGTAAGTGATCTTGTTGAATTAACTTATTTTATCCTTGTTTACTCACTCTAATATGTTTTTTTATTGATCACTTGTGAAAAACGTGGTTGGACACCTCCTGGGATTGGCGAAAGCATCTAAGATCGAGTCTTATCGAAAGGTAAGAATTTTCGGTCGTTACATTGAGCATCTCTAATTCCTTCTCCATGCTTCTCTTGATTCTCTCTAATGTTCTTAATAGGTAGCCATCTATTCTCAAAGAAAAGAATATATATGGTTAAAAACGAGCTCACCTCTAAATTTAATTGTTGTGCACGAGCTTATATATATCAATGAAAAGATGTCCTCATCAGCCTAGTCAACCAAACCTTTTATGCATGGGCGAAGCTACGTACACTGTGTCGAGTGCACTGGCGCCAGCGTGAAAAACCAAAACCCAGTGATAGTGCCAATAATCCACCATGTGTTACCTTGGCCCAACCGTGTGCACCACTCTGGTCAAATCAAACATCCAATGCAGGCTGCGGCCCAGCTATGCATGAGGCAGGTACCAGTTCGTGCGTGCGTCGCTGGCTTCGCTTTGATCACGAGGGAAAGACGACACCGAACCATGAAGCCCAGGTTTCCCGAATACACTGCCGAGCACTACTTAGTCCATTGAGCTGCCTGCTCCTCTCATAGTCGGCACCAAATCCTTCTCCTAATGGATATTCCTTCTCCAGTTTCCCTGCTAAAGGCTATAAGCACGTTGAATGTTGTAGATGGTGTGCAATTAATTGCTTCCCATTTTTTCGTTCTTGGAATTCAATTTTCTAAAGCAATCAAGCAGTGTTTTAATTTATGGCTCATCGACGATTCTACTTCGCTCCACCAAATTGTAGGATTAGAGTTTGCAATTAGGGGTTCTGCTGTAAATTGCAGATGCAAATCATGTCAGTTAAGCTTATGGAAAGATGGTTGAAAAGAAAAGCACTAGATGATACTACCAATGCTAGTATTTCTCATCAACAGAAGAACAATGCTAGAATTTTAGTTGCAGAAGATATAAACTGGGAAGAGGAGATCCAATTTGATCCAGGGAAAAGAAAAGAAATAAGAGCATACCATCCTAATCTTAGAGATGTGGTAAGAAGTACTTAGAAAATGGAACTTATCAACCTCGTATTCTTAATTTTCCATGGACTCGGATTAGAGGGAGAAATAGAAAGTTTAATCCAGAATGGTTTGATGATTTTGGAAGCTGGATTGAGTTTAGCGAGTTCACTAATAGAGCTTATTGTTTTACTTGCTTCTTGCTGAGAGACTGCACAAAGGAGGCTGGCTACAAGTCAATTGTTGTGGATGGTTGGAATTGTTGGAATAACAAAGGTAGATTGAAGGAGCATGTCAGGGATGTTGGCAGCCCTCACAATTTAACATTTACATTTAAAAACTGCAACGCTTTGTTGCAACGGCAACTACACATTGATGTTGTTGTTGTTAAACAGAGTGATATTTCTAAAAATGCATATTTTATTCAACTAAATGGTAATTGATACTTGTCGATATTTATTGAAACAAGGGTTGTCTTTTCAGGGGCACGATGAATCAAAGACATCCTACAACAAAGGAAACCACAGGGAGCTTCTTGAATGGTTAGCAAACCACGATTCAGCTTTATATAAGACATTTACAATTTGATACTGCAGACAATAGTTTTTGGTGTCTTCTGACATACAAAAGGACATTGTGAAGTGTTTCGCAGAGGAGATTTTACATTCTATCCTTCCGGACATGAGATATGATGTATTCTGCCTGCTAGTTGATGAATCTAGAGAAGTCTCTTGCAAGGAACAAATGGCAGTAGTGTTAAGATATGGTGATAATTGCGGGCACATAAAAGAGCTTTGTTGGCCTGGTACATGTGGAAGACAATTTCTTTCAATCTCAAGTAATGTATTGATTCTCTATTCGCAAAACTGAAGTTGAGCTTGAAGAAAGAAAAAGGCCACGGATATGACGGCGCTAGCAATATGCGAGGTGAGTTCAATGGGCTGCAATCATTGATCACGGGAGAAAAAAGTTATCTATATTATGTGCATTGCTTCATACATCAACTTCAATTAGTGGTTGTCGCTGTTGTTACAAAGCATAGACATATTAGCAATTTTTTTAAGCTGGATTTCCACCTTGTTGAATGTGGCGGGTGGGTCACCAAAGTGTAAGGATCAAAGATACCGAGAAGGGGGGCTGAATTGGTGGTCTAATGTAACCGTCAATTTTGCTACAAACTAGACTTTGCTACTTAAGCACCAATAAAAACAACTTATGCAGGTCTAGTAGGCCAAAGGCTCCTAACATGCTAGTGATAAAATGAAAGCGAGCAAATAAAAACTAGCATGATAGCCACCAAGAGGTATGCTAACCTATCACACTATTTGCTAGAAAGTAAATGCGAAATGTAAACAAATAGAGAAAAAGGAATGCTCATAGATTTTTCTCGAGGTCTCGAAAGGATGGCGCTTTCCCCTAATCCTTGTTAGACTACTCCTGTCGGAGACTTGGTCCCTTCCGCCGTTCTTAGAACCAGTGTCAAAGCTAGGGCGGATGAGACCCTGGTGCATCACCACAAAATACTTCTAGTTTCCAAACAATATTGAAGTAAATATGACCTTTTTATAAGAGAAACGCTATTTTGACCTGGTGCTCATGCACTAGGGTTGGAGAGCCTAGCTTCGCCACTGCTCAGAACGGTACTCATCAGGGTACGCTTCATTTCTGGAGTGAAGACACCTGCATCTCCGATTGTGCTGGATACTAACCTATCACAAGAACAAACCTTCAAGGCTCAAGCGCTCCCTTTTGGTATCTTTTTCAAGCGGAGGACCCGAAAGCACTCACAAACTTGATGATGCCTCCCATAATCTCTTTGGAAGCTTGATCCTCGACACCTAGCAGGTCTAGGCTGCCAAAACAAAGATTAACATGCCAAGACACTCGTCTCAAGCCTCACAAGATCTAGGGATGGATGAATGTTCTAGTTACTCTCTTACTAGCACTCAAGATCCTCAATTTTTTACAAGTGTGCTCTCTCATTGGTGTCCTTTGGCCTTTCATAAGTTTTCTCTAGCACTTCAGACTGCAGGCACACATCTCAATGTCTCCCTCCACGTTTCAAATACTCTACCAACCCATAAACAACTATTGAAGGGTGAGGTCATAAAGTTGTCTGCTTTTACCAGTGACTAGACTGTCTGATGACTCTTTTTCACAACGGACTGTCCGGTGTACCACCAGACTGCCTGGTGATTCCTTTGTCATCAAGATAGTGGAAACTCTTCTCTGGAATCCATTCCACATGTCATCGAACTATCCCGTGCGTAACTTCATCAGACTGTGCGGTGAACAATATCTTTTGGAATCCTAGAAACACATTCTCTGAACTTCATCTTAATAGACGTCGGACAGTCTGATCTTTGACCATCTAACTATAGGGTGACTCCTCTTCTGGATCTAAAAAGCATCGTCTGTGGACTTCTAAAAGTCTGGCTCAACGGACTATCTGATGACCTCACTAGATTATCCGGTCTGAAGATGAAACTTGGAGTCTTCGATTCTGTCTTATTTCCAACTTCGTCCATGCTGCTTCCTCTGCCACTCAAGTGTTTTCTGAGTTCCCTAAAGCATTTAAACCTTCTAAAACTTGTATGACCCAAGAGAAAATGGCTTGACGCCCCTTAATAGTACCGATTTTCCTGTGGACTCAAGGTCTATGAAAACTAAGCCATCCTCTTCTAGGGGTCATCCTTGCCAACCATCGAGGAAGCTTACATTGTTGATATAAAGATAATGCGGGTAGAACTTATAACGACACGGGTTACTTGTGGTTTTCATCCAATCACCAAAACAACTAATACCTTTTAAGGGTTTGTAATACTTTAGTGGTCATGAAGGTTACATAAGAAAAGAAACATGATTCATGATATTAATCTTGAAGAAGTGGAGAGAGCCTCAGATTGTGGTATGCTTACAACTCGGAAAGGATTGAATCAACAAAAATGTATTCAAAGACCTGGAGATACTCGCTGGAGTTCCCACCATAGGTCTGTTCAGAGTTTGATAGAATTGTTCCTAACAATTGTTAAAGTGCTTCATGCTGTAGAAAGTGATGACATATGGAACTCACATTGAACAAGCATATGGGGTCTTCTTGTGTACTTTCTGTCTTTGGGATTTGTATTCTATTTGCATCTCATGTTAACTGTTCAAGCGCCCACAAACACTTTGTCAGTTGCATTGCAAAGGAAAGATCAAGACATTGTTATATTAATTGTGTGAAGGCAACCAAAAGCCATTTGATTGAGCTCTTGGAAGAGTTGGATGAGAAAAAATCATAGAAGTGTATGCATTTTGTGACAGATATGATATTGCCAGGTTGGAAATGAGTGAGCCGTATATTGATCTAAAGAGAAGAAAAAATTGAATTACTAACAAGCACCATTTTGAAGTTGAAACCTTCAATGATATTCTTGATTGGCTACTACAGGAGCTTGATATATCGATAGTCGCTAATTCAATGAAACTAGCTCTCAATTGCTTATTTGCTCTGCTGCTTTCAGCCCAAAAGATGGGTGTCATGATTTTAATGCTGAGAGTTTGATGAGACTAGCAGAATTATATCCCAATAATTTTGATTCTCTAGAATTAATGGAACTGAACCATCAACTTTCTCTTTATTTTATTGATGTGCGAGAAAATGCTCAATTCTCTGATCCACATACCATTGCCGAGCTTCCTAAAATAGTTGTGGAGACAAGAAAGCATATGTGCTATCATTTGGTGTATCGACTTGAAGCGAGTGCTTGTATTAGCAGTTGCCACAGCCACAGTTAGAAAGTGCTTGTCTAGCAATGAAAATGGTAAAGACATATTTGTACAATCGTACTAGTGATGATTATATGAGTCACAACCTTATTTGCTATGTGGAGAAGGAAAAAAAAATGAAAAGTGTTATGAATGAAGTAGTCATTCGTCGCTTCAAGGCTATGAAAGACCGCAAATATTAGAAGGTAATTTATTTCTTACAGGTTTACAATTATTTAATCATTCCAATTCTATTTTATAAAAAAATGCTAACTCTTTGCCGTTATTTTTTCATAGGGCTGATGGAGGCATTTTACTAGTGCTAACTATATTTTGACCATGGTCCCAACTTATGTACAGTACTATTATTACATATATTAGAAGCCATAATTTTTGTAAGGTTTCTATTGGTTGTCATCTTAAGCTAAGTTTTTATCGTCATGCGAACCTTAAAGTGGCACTCGGGTCATTGTGCCACTAGCTTCGGCTCTGTTTTACTGCCATTATATTGACAAAGGTCAAACTTGTATCCCTTACTTGGGCACCAGCTTCTACCTTGTCGACTCTAGTCTCTAGCAACCCGTGCCGTCTACCTCTAGAAACCTGTGGAATACTTAACAAAAAAAGGTAACTACTATCCTAGGTAACATGTCTGAGCAAGTGAATGCTACCTTGCACATAATATTGAAAGACTAACGCACTCTATACATAACGATGAACCTGTACGCAACAACGAACCCATCATATTGAATCAGAAGACTAAGACCATAAAAAAGAATCATTACAGTTACTTAAAATAAAGAAGTATCCATAGAGGTGCCAATTGACATGGCGCTCCTCTAAGACAACCCTTAGGACAGAAAAAAAAACTTCTTATAATCAGGAAAACAACTTTTTTTAATCTCCCAGCTCCATAATTCATTTTAAAGAATTACTTCACAGAATTGTAATTGAAGAATAACTTCTAAAAAATAGCATTTTGTATAACTTCTCTGATTCTGCCTGAGAATCAGCTTTGTGGAGCTCTACCAAAGGACCCCACAATTTTAGCTATTGTTACTTGTTGTCACGGCTTACATTTTTTGTTGGATAAAGTCCACTTTACTACCTCAAGTTTAGCCAAAGTCCAAATAACTCTCTAAACTATATTTCGGTTTATTTTACCCCGCCAAAACATGATGGTGGATCAATTTACCCTTTCATGCAATTTATCTTTTTGTTTCTCAATACACAAGTATAATCTTAAGATCAAACTTTACGACATTATAAAGAACATCATAACACATATTAAAAAAATAATCATAATTTTTTGTCATTATTTTTATAAGGAAAGATATTTAATAGTAAATTAATCTTTGAAATACAAAATTATATGCAAAAGAATGGTAAAAAATTCAAGACATATTGTTTTAATATGTGTTATGATGTTCTTTATTATCTCATAAAGTTTCACCATAAGATTAT
>BCLG01002296.1:0-26291 GCA_001602295.1 Zoysia matrella | reverse complement strand
AGTATAATCTTAAGATCAAACTTTATGACATTATAAAGAACATCATAACACATATTAAAAAAATAATCATAATTTTTTGTCATTATTTTTATAAGAAAAGATATTTAATAGTAAATTAATCTTTGGAATACAAAATTATATGCAAAAGAATGGTAAAAAATTCAAGACATGTTGTTTTAATATGTGTTATGATGTGCTTTATTATCTCATAAAGTTTCACCATAAGATTATGTTTTTGTAAAGAGAATTTAAAAAGACAAATTGCACGAGAGGGTAAATTGACCCAAAATAATGTTTTGACGAGGTAAAATAAACCAAATTATATTTTAGAGGGTTATTTATCTGTACATGAGGGGAGTAAATTGGACTTAACCTTTTTTTTTGTATCTATGGTTAACCTCATCATGTTAGTACTAATAATATTTATTCCTTCATAATGATAACAGTCCTTTATTTTGTATTGGAAACCTTAATGAAATGGATTGCATGCTAATGAAAAATAATAAGTATTATCCATGCTAATCGCAGCTGAATTTCATGTTTTTGTCCATCATTAATGGCTTAACTGATCTACGCTACAGTGGGCCTGCTTACACCTGGACCAACAAAAGATCTGCTTCCAAAGCAGGTAATAAAACATTGAATAGGTGTTTGGCTAATGATGCTTGGTGTAATATTTTCCCTAGAACTAATTAATTGTTTATCATCTCCCTATCTTATGGTGATCATGCTCCTATCCTTACTATTCCTTCTACTATAATGAATAGTAGGAAACAATGTTTTAAGTTCGAAAATTGGTTGCTGTATGATAATGACTTCCAAGAGGTAAGCAAAAGCATCTGAACCAGGCATGCCAATCTTCTTTTTCATAAAGGAACAATGCAGCTAGGTTAATTGCCATCTTCAAATTTGGTCTTAAAAAAAGACTTCTTTGAATTACAAATTGAAACAGGTTGAAAGTGATACTGCTAACCTGCAGCCTCTCGCACCATCCAATTTCAGTTATACTTTAGAAGATGCTCTCATCTACAAACATGCTTGCATTCGGAATACAATTTCTGAATATTATAGGCAAGCCTACAAAAAAGTGGATTACTCGGAATTGGGCGGGGGCCGAAATACTTTATTTTTTCACAGCAGCAACATCAAGAGGGGGCAGAATAGAATAAAATCCATTAAAAACAACCAGGGAAATGTTATTTCAACGCATGAAGAGATAGCTGAATGTTTTGTAAATAATTGTTGGTGATCCATTAAATTATAATTTGCAGTGATGCTTTTTCAGGAACCAGGTCTGTCATTGCCATCAATGATGTTTCTCTCACTAATATTCAACAAAAGAAGAGATGTTTAACATTCTGAAATTTATAAAATTAAATGAACCTCCAGGCCCTGGTGGAGTTAATGTCAAATTTTATAGGCACATTTTGATCGATGCAGATTGGTTAATGCATCTACAATATGCTCAAGTCCTTCCTCAAAAATTACCTTGCTCTAGCTATAAAGAAAACCAGTATCGTTCTCATTCTGATAAAATTACTCCAGATTTTACGAAGATCATCATAAAAATTTGGACCTAAGCGTAGATCTTACCTGTCTACAACTTACATTTTTTTTTTCTCCACATGCTTTTCTCAAGGGCCATAGAATTTCTAAGAATATCGTTGAGGCTCATGAAATTATTCGCTATTTTATGCTTTAAAAGTGGGGTAAGCATGCTTTCCTCCTCAAAATGGACCTTATAAATGAATTATAGAATTTGTAATGCATCGTTTTGGTTTCTGTCATGAAATTTATAGAGTTGGTTGCAATTGGTTTTGAAAATCCAACATTTTCTATTGTCATCAATGGCCAATCTTTGCAAAATTTAGAAGCTGAAGAGGAATTCGAGGTTTCTCCAATGTCTCCCTATCTTTCCATTATTGAAATGAATGAATTACTTGCAAATTATAAGATATGATGGTCTCCTGAGTATTCTCTCGGCAGGTTTGGGCCATGGTACTGCAGCAACTGAATTTCACCTCCATTGCACCGCAACCTTGGGTTGACCGATTCTCAAACTGGTGGAGCACCACAAGATATCAGATTCCAAAGGAGCTCAGAAGAGGCTTTAATTCCCTTGTCATTTTGCTGGCTTGGGAAATCTGGAAGCAACAGAACGATGGTGTCTTTAATGGAGCGCAACCAGATATTCCGTCCTTGCTGGAAAAATTATAAATGAGTGTATGCTTTGGTGCCTTCCAGGAGCGCAACCAGATATTCAGCAATCTCACTTGCTGATCGCACTGGAGCTTTGACTTTGTGCGATATGATGCGTTCATGACGAACTAGTTCAAGATGTTCAGTCACAGGGGTTCTTGATCTCGCACATGATGATCGTAAAACTTGTTCCAAAAACTAACACATCTTATAATTTTATGAGTACATCAACAATCTTGATTAAGTATAAAGACAATTTTTACTATACTTGAATAAAAGACTCGTTGTTCGTATACAGGGAAAAGACAGAATTTTGCAGAACAAGACCCTTTAGTGTTGCTTTGCTCGCGTGAGTGCCTGGCCCTCCATGTATCTATCGTTTTCTTCGTACGCAGCCGCCGCTGCGTGTCGCTGGCCAGCAGCGCATTGCACCAAGTTCTAGCCGCCGTTGTGCGGGTTCTTTTCGTCTCGGCTTCCTCGCGGCACGTTGCGCCGCCTTTCCTTCGTCTCTGCTGGGTTCGCTTCGATCGCTTCAGGAGTTCTTGGACGCATGGCGGCCACGGATCACACGCTGATGCACAACTCCATGTTGGTCTTCCAAGACCTTCGCGTACACGGTCGCCGGCACGAGCGTCCCCAGCCAAACGCCCGGACACTCGTAAGCCTGGCGGCAGAGCGTGTGCGCGACGGAGTTCCCCTCGCGGTACACGTGCCGAACGTCGCAGCCCGCAAAGCGGCGGAGAAGGGCGGCGATCTCCTCCTGCATGGCAGTGGGGATGCGCGTCAGCGTATCTTCGCCTCGCAGCAGCCGCACCAGCACCAGATCATCTCCTTCCGCGACTACCATTCTCACGGCGTACCGCAGCGCGATCTGCAGGCCACGGATCAGCGCGCGCGCCTCGACGACGCCCACCGTCTCGTGCTCCGTCTCCTCCGCGAAGGACACGACAACGCGGCCGGCGCTGTCGCGGATGACGCCGCCGACGCTCGCTCGACGTCTGCTGTCGTCGTAGACGGATCCGTCGAAGTTCAGCTTGAACCAGCCGCACGGTGGAGGCGTCCACCGCACGAGGACGACGCGCGAAGGGTAGAAGGGGCGCGCCGACGATGACAGCTGGCGGTGGTGGCAGGGGGTGGGGAGGAACGACGGCGTCGCCGGGGTGAAGGGTGTCTCCATGGTTTGTCTGCGATCGACCCGTCCGCGATCTTGGTTTTATAGATGCCGTCGACCGGTGCTCCCCGGCGGGGAAAGTCCCGCACTGCCAAATCGAGGCCCAACAAATCGAATAAACCGACGTCCCCTTGGAGTTTAACAAGACCGAGAGTTGACTCGGCGTCGACAGGTTGACGTCCCTAGGCTGGAGCACTCCTCGTCACCGAAGGCGGTCATGCATTTATCCGTACATGGATATCCGAAAAGTTCGGTTACATCGGGTCATTCGTTCTCGATAGTTCTCGGTGGCATGATCGGAGTTGGAAGAGATCCGTGTCGTTGCTTATCAGCTTGATTCCTTGGACGAAAGGACACTACTCGCTCCTTGCTTAAAAACAAAGTGCACCAAAACCTTGGAGAGCTGAGCTTCATGCATCGTTGGAATGTAGGAATTTTACAGAGAAAAAGTTCATAGGGAAACGCATAGGACTAAATTCATTAGAATGTAGTGATCAAGTTCACAAGAAGCTGAGCTTTATGGTGGGAGTTTTATCACCACCATCGCTGTTGGCATCCTCACTTTCGGCCAAGGAAATCATCAATACATCATAAACTAGTATCACTCTAGCTTCCTTTTTGGATGACGACCTCAAAATTCCTGTGGAAAGGCACAAAAATACCGTCCTAACTATAGATCATAGATCAACTGATATTGTTACAAACTCATATCGAATGTATTTAAACATCACCCTCTTAAGTAGATCCGACAAAAAAAAATTCTTAAACCGAATTTCTACCCTTTCAATGATCTGAACCATCTAATCCAAGGTATCAACATTGTTAAAATTTACACAGCAATGGCTCCCTCTTCTGGTTCAGCCATCTTGGGCTTTGGCTTCGGTTTCTCAACAACAATTGCCTGCGTGGTTAGTACCATTCCAGCAACTGAGGCAGCATTCTGGAGTGCACACCTAGTCACCTTAGCAGGGTCAATCACACCGGACTCAATCAGGTTCTCGTATGTGTCTGTCATCGCATTGTAACCCACTTCCCACTCACTCTCCTTAACCTTCTCAACAACCACTTCCCCTTCCACCCCAGCGTTGTGGGCAATAAGTGAAGCAGGTGCAACCAGTGCCTGCAGACGATAATAGGCGGTGTTAATATATTGAGATGTACAGATCTGAGAAGAACTAATCAGCAATGTGCAATGCCAATCTTTTAACATATCCAGTCACTACTCGAAATTATCAAAGTTAATCCTAAATGAGGGGTCCCAGTTATGTCTAACAGCACCATGTGATTGTGAAAAGTCACAAATGAGCGCACTTCAGTCCAGTGATATATGCCAACCAAGTTACCTTTTGAATAATGTCAGCACCAAGGCGCTCATCAGGGTCTTCAATTTTCTCTTTTATAGTAGGGACCATACTAGATAGGTGCACATAAGCAGTACCACCTCCAGGAACAATGCCCTCCTCAATAGCGGCAAAAGTGGCATTCTTTGCATCTTCAATTCGTAGTTGGCGGTCCTCAAGCTCAGTCTCAGTTGCAGCTCCAACCTTGATAACAGCAACACCACCAGAAAGCTTTGCTATTCTTTCAGCCAATTTCTCAGAATCATAAACTGAATCAGTTTCAGAAAGCTCCTTCTTTAGCTGTGCTACCCTTGCCTGGATCTCATCTTTGCTAGCTGCATCCGCTATGAGGGTTGTTGTGGTCTGATGTATTGTAACTTTCCTTGCTGTCCCAAGTTGATCCACAGTAGCATTCTCAACCAACAAACCAAGATCTTTTGCTAGGAATTCAGCCCCTGCAAGTGAATCACGAAATAAGATTGAGAAACAAACATGCAAATATAACAAATATTTGAAAAAAGCTAAGTACTTTGAATACTCATCAGACAACATGGACAAACCAAGTAAGAGTCTGATGTGAAGACTGTGTCCAGCTCTGAGGAACTCAAACATCCGTCTAAAGCCTTTATAATGTTTTGTAAGCCAAAACATCATGAATGATGCAAATCTACACAAACTAACCCTCTATGGTATTCTCTTGCTTTATTATTTGGAATATTCTTGGCTACGCGCATGGCTAAGTGCGCCCCTATTGAGCAGCGACCTCTGGCGCAGAATTTTGTGTGCATTAATTGACAAGGATAATTCTGGCAATTGAAAATGCTGAATAGGTTGCTTCGTAGAAAGTGTTTGGGTCATTGCTTGTAAAGTCAAAAGGTACAGATGTGATCATGTACTGATGTGCTGTGTAGTTTGTATGGGTGAGTTGTACGGTTTCTTACCCTTTTTCTTCTTAATCTAATGATATGCAGCTCTCATGCGTGTTCGAGAAAAAAATGAAAATGCTGAATTCAACTATTCAGTCCACAAGAACTGACAGATAGCAGCATCAAATTTTTTTCTCAAACAACAGCATTGATTTTTAAACTGTGCAATCCTGAGTCAAATCAATAAATATCTCCTGAGGTGCTGTCATTTGACTTAGTTTCACCTGATGCAAGGTAGGTGCAAGTGATCTGCACAGCTCGCTGATCAGGTCAACAAAGAAGGGCACTTATTACAGTACATCAAACTTGTGACAGCACGTGCCTGTGTAGGTAGCCAATGTAAAGTGTGGCATTAATGTTTTAGATGTGGGGTTCCTCTTTTGTTTTTTCAGGTTCCCTTCACCCAAATTACATGGGCAATGAAGTAATATGTATAATTATTTCATTTATGGCAACATTCCTTTAAAACTGGTGAAAAAGAATGGCCCTTGCATCATTTAGTAGAATACAACCACAGCAGAGAACAAAAAAAATATTTTCCAATGCTAGGAAAGAATTAGTAAAAAAAAAAAAAGTCATTATAGATTGCGAGATAAACCTGTCACAATGGCCATATCCTGAAGGACAGCCTTCCGCCGCTCACCAAAGCTTGGTGCTTTAATCGCTGCAACATTGAGGATTCCTCTAAGCTTGTTTACTACAAGGGTAGCCAAAGCTTCACCGGTGACATCCTCAGCAATAATGAACAGTGGTGCTCTGAGCTGGGTTGTCTTTTCCAAGAGTGGAATGATTTCCTTTATTGTTGTGATCTTCTGATCAGTAATAAGCACCTTAGCATTCTCAAATTCCACAATGGATTTCTCAAGATTTGTCACAAATTGTGGGGAAATGTAACCACGGTCAATCTGCATTATTTGAGAGGAAAAGTGTAAAAAACTTGTGACAGCATGTGAAATATTTTATGTAATAACATCAAATTACCTACAGAGAAAGAACACTTGAACACTCTATTTGTTAAAAAAAACAGCTTTACAAGTTGAATTTTGAACTAACCTCCATTCCTTCTTCAACCTCAACAGTAGTCTCGAAAGATGATGAAGATTCAATCGAAAGGACACCATCAGGGCCCACTTTATCAATAGCATCGGCAATCATTGATCCGATAAGTTCATCATTTCCAGCAGAGATAGAAGCAACAGCTGTAATACAGAATAAACTCCAGATTAGGCATCTGGCTAATAAAAACGCTACATTTTTTCCAACTCTAGATAAAGAATCGAAAGTATGTGCAACACTGACTGTCTAAGTTGAAAATACAAGAATCACCTTTGATATCACCACCACCCTTGACTGGTCTTGCCTTCTTCTCCAGTTCCTCAACTATACCTTGCACGGTCTTGTCTATTCCCTTCTTAAGTGACACAGGGTTTGCACCTGAAGTTACACTTAGAAGGCCCAGCTTGATGATTTCACGAGCAAGGACAGAGGCAGTTGTAGTCCCATCCCCGGCAGAGTCATTGGTCTTGCTAGCAACCTACAACCACGAAAAAAGAACAGGTATGGCTCAGGAATTCAGAATTTCCCAATCACGCAATGTTACAGCATAACTTAATTATAACAAAAAAATCCACCTCACGGATCAATGCTGCCCCAGAATTTTCCATTGGATCATACAGCTCAATAGCACGGGCAATAGTGACTCCGTCATTTACAACTTTGGGGGCACCATACTCATCCAGCACTACATTTCTTCCTGCAAACACACACCAAATACCTTAGTATAGATCTGTAAATTTACCTTTCAAAATATTATTTCTCATGCCTCAGTTTAAATTCACAGAGAAACAATATGTTTTACATAAAGAGGATTATATTTGGATTCATTAGAAAAAAAAACTTTCACAAGATATAATTCACATATTATGAAATTATATAAATTTCTTGAAATGGATGGTCAAAGACAAGAATGTTTGATTTGGACCAAATGTAGAGTGACAATTGATTTGGAACTGAGCGAGACAAAGAATATAATATGTCTTTTTATGAAAAAAAAATCAAACATAGGGCAGTAAAATGCAAATGTAGATTTTGTTCTGCATATACCAGACTTTTAGTTACCAAAATCCTTCTCTAAATTCTAAAGCAATTGACCACGCAGAACATTATAATAACGTTTTGAAATCAGGGGTACCAAAGTAACCAAAAAAATGCCAGTGTCGCATCATTTCAGAATGAATTAGTCACTGTTGAGATCGCAATATAATGCTGAATTAGTCAATACTACAATGCATATGGCCTTTCACAGCTACCGTACTACTGTCTGAAGTTAGAACTGAGTAAATTACCTCGTGGCCCGAGAGTGACACCGACGGCATTGGCAAGCTTCTCGACTCCGGCCTGGAGCGCGGCCCGCGACTTCTGATCGAAGGCGATTTCCTTTGCTTCGGCACGCACCACAAACCGCTGCGTCCTGCTGTTCCTGGCCCTCCTCGATCTGCCCTGCTTGCAGCCAACAAGAGTTAACGCAATTCAGACCTCCACAGCACCAGGCAACAAATTATCACAAAGGAGAGGACAATTTCGGACACGAAACCACAATTCACGGGAGAAGAAATGCCCCAAATTGAGCAATTCAGAAAGGCTTAAATTTTTCCAAGAAACTACGAAGTTTAGGAACCGAGAAACCACATCTAGGAAAGCAAGAAGCCCCGCGCGGCCGAGAAATGGTTTGAGGGCTGACCTGAGAGAGTGGGCGGAGGAGGGAGGCGGTGGAGATGGCGTTGGCTGAGGCCATTCCGTTGGAGGCCGGGAGGGGAGCAGGTGCTGGTGAGTCAAGAGATAAGGTGGAGGGAACAAGGAGGATTTGGAGGTAGAGTGGATGAGGCGGGGTTTAGGGATGAGGTTGTGCGGTTTTATATACGAGACAGCCAAAACAGGCCCAAACTGCGTGAGGGTATTCAGATTTTGGAGGCAGACAGTTTCCAGAACATTCACAAACTTGTTCCGAAGAAACAGCGGCTCTTTTTACAGAAATGTGATCAAAATATTTTTTCTGCTACCATTTAAGGAGAGTAAACAACTGAATAAAATAAAAACACAAGCCATCCTTTTATTTTTGCATTGAACTTTAGACATGATTATTGCATACCAAAATCATCGGCGATCAAAACATTCAAGACTTTAAAGAATCTACTCACTCAGTTTTAAAAGATTCACAATGTTAGACTTCTAACATTAACTTTTATCATTCATTTTATTTTAAAAATATGATAAATATAATATATTTTGCTATGTTTATTTTATCACTGTGATATTTGGAATAGACTAATAATTTATGCATTTAAACAAATTTTTTAAATAAGTTGAAACGTCAAAGTTAGAAGTTAAGGACGTCAATATTTTAAGGAAGGGAGTAAAGGGAGTTTAAGACTTACGAATTCACATTTTAAAGCATTATTTTTCTATGTTTCAAAAAGGAAAAGTATCATTTTCTAAAGAAATTACTTCATAAAACCTAAGTCAACATAAAACACTTAATAACAATGCGAGTGATTTGTGTAAATCTTTGTTCATACTCAAAATTTGTATGTACCGGAGTGTATGCACATCTTAAGAAAATATTTTCGAAGAGTTTTACTAAATTCTACTAAAGAAGAAAATAAGTGCTTAAAAACATGAAGATGAAGCCAAATCTATGATTCGAAGGTTTCAGAACATAGCCTTTGCCGAGACGATGAAAACCGATTCTCTCTCTCTAGTCCACAAAGAAGGTCATTTTGGACAATGACACGGTCTCTAAAACATAACTTTGACTTCTATTTTTTGTAAATATATTTATTAAAAAATAACATATTTATACTTTTATATAAGTACTTTTCAAGACAAATTTAGTCATATAATTTTTATATTCCTAAACTTAGCAAGTTAAAACTTATTTGTAATTTATATTTTTAATGTTTGAGTAAAACATTCTCCAAAATAACCTTCTTTTTGGACCGGAGGGAGAGTATATGGATGGCAAAAGACCGGACGAGAAAATCATAGCCTTAATAAAAATGGCTGCGACACGGCCAGAGACTCCAGCCCAGAGCCGACTACTCCGGCAGACCCCTTTCTAAAATTGAATTTTAGGCCGTCAAAACGTCCGGCAATGTGTCGGAGTGTCTGGTACCAAAGTATCTATCTCAGACTCGGAGTATCCAGTACCCAAATCTATTTTTGGTAGTTTTAATAACAGATCGGATCTAATTTATTTTCTAATTGATATGATCCGTGGCTGCACAGAGTAAGACCATCTCACCTCTATATAAAGAGGTCTAAGATCGATTGAGGAGGTAACGCAATCATCTCTACCAATTGCAAATTATTTTTTACCTCTTCAAACCCTAATCATATTCTAATCTCCCATATTGTTCATCTAGTGGCCTCCACGACCATAGATGGCATCCTAGAGCCTGCTAGCCGACCTAAGACACATCCGACGATGCTCACACCTAGAAGGGATCCCTTCCGGGTCTGATATTCGACGGCATTTGCTAGTTTGCTGGTAAACTAGTCGTTTTTCGACACGAAAGTGCGTTGTCTACCACTTTTGCAGGTTTGCTCATAAATCTAGCCGCCTTTCACAGCGAAATCGTGATACCTACCTCTTTTCGAACCTATCAGAAACGACCTCACCTATCTAGTCCGTTGCGATCGGCACAACCTAATGCTCTCGTGTGACCAAAAAAGCGTCAACAATCTTGTTGACAATTCAAGTGATGGAAATGTTTCTATTCAAGTATTCTTAAAAGTAAAGAAGGCATGTTTCTATCTACATGTTCTTAAAGCAGATCAAATTTATAATTATTGATCAAAGGAAGGAAGAAAAAAGGGTCAACAATCTTAGAAATAAACTTATCCAGAGATACAGGATTATTCAAACAATGACACTCATAACCAAAACTCTACTTGTATACTAGCATTTTACCCACTTTCCTTTATATTTAGTCCTAAATGCCTATGTTGTAGTGTAATTTATCATAAAAATACTTTCACAGTATATATTTTATATATATTAAAATTAATTTATACTTATAAAAATTATTGGTCAAAAACATGTTTAACTTAATCCAGATGGATACTTATTTTAGACAGAGGGAGTACTTGATTCTTGCAAAAAAAAAGTTTTTCAAAATAAAAGAAAAATAAAACCAAAAAATCCACATAAAAACTCAAGTTTTACTTGTACTAGTCTCGATGCTTGTGCGAACGCTACGGTCTAAGAAAAAATATTAACTTAAAAAAATAATATATTAATATTAAAATTTTGAAAGTTTCTCATTATTCACCATAAAAAGTTAAATACAAACTAATCATTTAAAATTTACATATATCATATCTAAATCTGCTTGACACGGCGTGGCGGCATGGGCAATGGCATATTGGTGGCAAGATGCGGCGAACCGGGGCGGGGTGGATCGATGTCGGTGGGAAGCGATGTGGTGCGGCTGAGGCAGAGTTAAGTTTCATGGAACGCTGCAGTACAGGGCGTAGCAGATGGATGGTTAGGACTGAAAATAGATAGAAATAATTAGGGAAATATCTCAACCATTTTCATTTTTATATTTGTAACATTACATGGAAACGAAAACAAAAAATCAAAAATGAAAATGAATGGATAGATACAGAGTTTCAGAAACGAAATAATCCGAATGGAAATATAACAAAACGGTTTCTTTTAAAAGAGAATTTTTTATTTGGTCCTAAAAAATTCATCACTTCGAACTTCCCTATGTGGACTGAAATCTATTTTTATTCTTTATTTGGCCCTTAAGTGAAGCATAAACTGACCATTTTACCCCTGCTTTAGTATGTTTCGATTCGAGCATTATTGTTTCTTTTTTGTGTTGTTTGATAATATAATAATGAGTAAATTTCACAAAACTACATATATTTTGTCAATATTATCATAAAACTACAGATTTAAGTCATACTTTCATAAAACTACAGGTTTTGTATCTAATTTATCACAAAACTATTTTTTTTATTTAATTTATCACAAAACTACAGGCTTTGTATCTAAATATCACAAAACTACAGATTTTATGTTTAATTTATCACAAAACTATAGATTCTATACCTATGTTGATGAAATTACTATAGCAAATATATAGTTTTATGAAACTATAGCTTAAATATGTAGTTTTATGATAATATAGGTAAAATACCTATAGTTTTGTGAAATTTACTCTATAATAATTATAAACTTTGCTACACGGCAGTCTATACACATAGGTTTTAAACAATTTTTGTGCAATTATCATATTATCAGACAATGAAAAAAGAAAAAAAATACTGAAAATTAAATAAATATAACATTCAGGGGTAAAGTTGTCATTTTATCCCTCACTTAACACTGTTTGTATTTGAATTTAAAAGGTCTATTAGGTTAGTACCCCATTTGGCGTTTGTACGTTTTTTATTAGAATCTGATTGAACGTTAATTTTTTTATCAAGTCAACCCTTCGATCAGGTTCGGAAGAGCTCTCCAGGAGCCGCGCGGGGACGTTTTCAGTTGGGATGCCACGCATGAATTTGTTTTATTTTTCAATAACTTTTTTAATTTTATATATTTTTGGTAGTTGTATTTTGTTAATCAACAATGGTTCAAATAGTTGTATTTTGTTAGCTACCAATAGTCCATGTGGGCTCAAAAACTGAGAGATACGGAAGAACTCGTCTAAATTAGATTTGCAAGAGGTTTTTATGGAAAGATTTTATCTGTCATATTTGTAAAAAAATAATTTTGAATGTATTTTTTCGTGTGCACGTAGTATAACCCAGATGTGGATTCAGATATGTCTGTGATAGTAAGAGGCCCAAATAAGAGCAGGTCATCTGAAGGCTCTGTTTGTTTCTGCTTCTGAGAGAAGTATTTACTAGATCCAATTATTTCTACCACAAAGATTTTATTGATTCTCGCTTTTCAATTCTCGTAGTTCAAATTTGTGAATCTGCTTATCAAAAATTTAGATTCTTGTGAAAATAAGCAGAATGTTTGAGATTCTCACTTATTTTTATCAGTAAACCGTTTATAAGTTCCACAAACAAACAAAAGACAGGGGACCTTTTATTTTAAAAAGTGAACATAAGATTTGATAGGAACATACGGTAGAATGAGTTTGGGCCAATATCTTCTCGCATCCTTGCACACAGGGACAGATCTAGGATCACAAAGTTGGGTATTCCCATTTGAAGGAGCACAAAAGTTTTGTTCAATCCATAGAGTAATGCATGATCAAAAGTACAAATTATTTACATATTAAACGTACTGATATTACAAAATAACAAAACATATTATGCTCTATTCTCTGGGAAAGTGAGATCTGGCCTAAACATTGTATGCATTGTTTTCGATACACATGAATTTCAATTGTATATTCAAATTTTTTTGGCTAAAAAGTTGAGTATTCCTGGAATACTCACGAATTATACTAGCTCTAACGCTAGCACAAAACTAATCAGATCTTTTTTTCAATTGCTCTAAATTTCTGTAAAATTACTGTGAAATTTCTACATTGCAAATGAGGCATCCATGTCTCTTATATCTTCTAGCCTCTCTAAATCCAGTTCGAACCGTGGCTACCAAAGCCCGCTGGAACTTTAGAACAGAGGAAGTATGCCATTTGGAAAAGCATGTTTTTTGGGTTGGTTTTAGCTTCTCCAAATGGTTGGAGAAGCAAAATCAGTGTATTATACTACTTTCTTTGTTTTTAAATTGATGTCGTCATTGATTTTTAACTTCAACTTTGACTATTCGTTTTATTCAAAAAATTAATTCAAATATATAAAATATTAAGTTAGAATTCAAATAACTCTAATAATAAATAAAATTTTAACAAAATATATAACATTTATTAAAAAAATTTAATAAGACAAATGATCAAAATTAATATTAAAAATCAACGATGACATCAATTTAAAAACAGAGATAATACATAATATTAAATCAGAGTATTCTTCAAGGGTCTCTAAATTCAGTCTGGACCGATGAAAGTGGCTAATCCAAGCCCATCAAAAACTGTAAGAGCATCTTCAAAAGCTCCTCATTAATTTTCCCTAAACCAAATTATGAGGAAATAGTGTAAAAATCCTCCAATAGCTATTCTAAACACCTCCCACTTTCGAGAGTTCCCAGAAATGGATTCGTATCATCTATCTTTATTTCTATATGGCAAACTTTGTCATAATTAATCTTAACCATTCGTTACAGAATCATCGTTTAATAATAACTGCATGATTTATGATTTTTCTTTTTAAATAGATTAAAATAATTCATATAAGAAATGATCTTAAATTATGGAGCATTAATTATTCAATGAGTGAATATGATTGAGTATGGCAAAATTTATCATAAAGAGGCAAAGGCAGATGATACTAATCCCTCAGAAATCCCCTTGTGTGGAGATAGATCTGAAAGCTTTTCTGAGTCCTTAATTCCATCTTTTTTGCGCAACTAACCATAGGACCCGTTGTTCATTTGTCTCAAATTTAAATTATATTTAGAGTGCTGTTGGAGGAGGTAATTAAAATAAACCCTAAATTTTTTTTCGTTGGCCCCAAAAAACACCTCCCTTTTCTCCCTTTACTTGAGTACATAATATTAAATTGGATATATCTATATAGTTATTCAATGCTTAATTTTATAGAGCAATATAAGGAAATCAAGTCAACGGAAATGAAGAAAGCACAACCCAAACCCCACCGGCAGGGGCCGAGAGCCGGCCTCCACGCTATTTAACTCCTGGTACGTCCATGGCCTTTAGCCCCACCACCAGACGGCCCCACCTCGCAGCCCCAATTCCGTCCTTCCCTTCCAATTCCAAGCAAATGTCTTCCCCCTCCGAGATCGTCCTCTACAACGTGGTCCCCACCCAAACCCTAAACCCTGCCCCCGCCACCGCCGCCGACCTCTCCGTCTCCGCCTCCGCGCCCCAGCCGCAGCAGCAGATCCCTGTCCGCGGCCGGGGCCGCCGCACATCCGCCGACCGACACACCAAGGTCGCAGGCCGCGGCCGTCGCGTCCGTATCCCCGTTATGGTCGCTGCCCGCGTCTTCCAGCTCACGCGCGAGCTTGGCCACCGTACCGACGGGGAGACGATCGAGTGGCTCCTTCGCCAGGCCGAGCCTTCCATCATCGCCGCTACCGGCACGGGGGTAACCCCCGAGGAGGCGCCCCCCGCCGCCGTCCCCGTAGCGGGCAGCGCCGCTGCCCCGTACATGCCGGTTCCTTACTACACCTCGCTCCTTATGCAGCCGCCCCCCGTGGAGGAGTCTGCTGCCTCTGCCTCCGTCACCAACGCCGAGGAAAATCATTAGGCTAATTAGAGAGTTCCAGAAGGGCGGATACGGTTAGGGATCTAGGGTTAGTAACTAGTTTTAGGGTTGTGTGTTCTCTGTAGCGTCCCTTCCCCCTCCTGAGTAATTTTAGTAGCTTGTGGGATGCCGTGGATTATGTTCCTTCGGGAACGTATTGAGATGGTGGTAAACAGAAGAGGAGAAAAAAGTCAACCTTTTTGTAACTGGTGGTTGAGTTCTACTAATGTCCAGAACATTGTCTGTTTGTGAATGGTCTAGTGATGCTAATTTTCTGTCCTGGTGCTTGGATCCGTTATTTCAAGATGTTCTTTTGTGTGTCCTATTCTATATTCTTTTCTGCTTTGTTATTTGGCTTGACTAGCAGATCAATTTGGTTATGCAGCATAGGAATTAGGTATGATGCTTGTGATGAGAAACAGTTGGTAATGGAAGTTGGAAAGTATTTGTCGTATTTCTTTCTGTCCTAATGTTTATTGTTTGTTTTTGCCATTTCCCAAATTGGAATGCAATGTGCAGCAGGAAAAAAAACATGTTGCTGCTGTCTTATTTGGATTGACCTCAGTAAAGGTATTTTTTTGTGCTATGTGGTTGTATCTTGTTTCTTCTGAAGATGAGGGCATTATGAATGGGAAGTGGGGAAGTGCTTTTTTGCATGTTTTCTTTGCTAGATCAAATGCTTTTACCTCCCATAAGTGAGGAAACTTAGCATAAACATCTATGCATATTGTTATCATTTGCATGACTGGGTGCCTTCTCATTGTAAGTATACTTAGGCATATTAGAGTAGATGTACATGAGAAATATTATTACTAACACCTATATCACTTTTCTTCAGTTGGCTCTCATCCACAAGGTCAGCTCCTGTGAAACCATTTGACTTATCCGCTGTAAGTTGTTACATCACATTATGATGATTACTATTATGATTGATAAACATTTGGACTGCGTGATTCTACTATTTATGAGTGACATTCTTCTGTTTCAACATCTGAGCTTGTATGGATTTGTCCAGCATACTTTGATCGTATGATTTTCTAGGCATTTCCACCTTAGTTCGCAATTTTATCTCATTATCTTACTGTTATATTTACATAGAAATCTTGCTGGATCGTGAGCCTCAGTTTAGACTAAGATTTTTGCTGTTGTCTGGTATTTCATTTTACATAAAAGTGATATTGCTTTTATTAAGTACTGTTACTACCAACTTCTTATATTACAATGAACTCAAGTCAATTAAATAGAAAAAACTAACTAGGGCAGATAATATTAGTTTATACAGTATCTGAGGAGTGAGGAACAAGATGTAACAAAGTTATAAATCTCTTGCTATGGAGTATGGAGAAGGCAGAACAGGTAATCTGGATACATTACTGCTCAATAAATGCTTATGCGGAGCTTAGTGTTGTCCCTCGTAGCATTTCTAAAGTGTACCTGTTGAAGAAAATAATCTCTTTCGGACTTCAAAATATTTGATAGGTTTGTAGTTGAATGCACACTTGACTAAACAGATGTCTTTCCCTGTTATTTTGCCTATAGATTGGCCCTGAAGGTGGGATAGTATCGTAACTGTCCTCGACTCCTTTTAAAGGCAAAAGCTGCTTAGTTATTCTGTTATGCTCATAGATGTGTCCATTAAACTGATAAAATAAACATCGTTACAGGCTTGAACTATGTTAAAAGGTGAGTTCTCCATGTCTGCTTTGCTTATTCCTTTCGCTCCATTCCCCTTGTAGTGCAACCTTATCTCGGAGATTCATTTGTCTCATGGCCATGTATTGTGCCATGGTCCTACTACCTGATGTTTTGAGGTATTTGACTTTACTGATATAGCCATGAAATTCTAGACGTGGGACGTAGACAGACGGCAAGCTGAAGTCCAGCGTCTAGACGGTCTAGGCACCGTCTAGACGCATTAGAGTATTAATCGTGTATGCACTGTAGCAGGGAAAAATATATAGAGAAATAGCATGAAAATTTGGTAAATGCCCATGACTGAAACTTAGAGGGAGGTGACTGCTGGGCTGGAGCAAAGGGGAGCAATGATCTAGGGGGCCGGATGACTTGGCGGCGGTGGATATTTGGAGGGCAGCGGGTAGGCGATCGGTGCAGAGAGAGAAACTAGAGGGGAGATGTATTTAAGAGCTAGATTAACAGTAGGTTTTCACCGGTCCACATGCGGGAACCCATTTCACTTCCCGTCCATACAAATACTTTCGCCAAAACGCATGTCTAAACGTGTGATTTACTGTCTAGACGCGGCTAGAAGGCATTTAGCTGCCATGTTTAGACGGTCTTTGACCGTTTTGACCTCCTAGACGCGTCTTGCGTCTAGAGCCGCGACTAGGGGGTAAACCAGTCGTCAACCCCAAGTCTTGCGTCTAGACGTCATCTAGACGCATTAGATGTGCGTCTAGAAAAACACGGTGATATAGCCTAATTTTCACTGGAGTTTCCTGCTAGTGCAAAATATTCACATCTTAATCCAGCAATGATGAGCACATTTGGCTCAATGACTCTTCCTCTTTTATTCAGTCTTGTTATCTGCAGGCAGCTTTTTGCTGAAAACCTTCATCTGCAAACTCCTACTCTGTATCTTTCAATTGTATTGAATCATATCGATCCTGGTTTTAATTTTGAGTTATGGAATCTCATGGACCTTGATGTATGTGGATTGACTTCTGTTTGGTTACCAGTTTCGTTACAAACTTCAATTTCTGATCGCAGTATCCCCTTGTTTACACAGACTTCTAAGATTGTGTTATCGATATGATAGTTGCACTCTATTCTGCATCATGAGCTTGGTCCAATGGCAATGGTGTGTCCATGGTTTTATTTGCTTGCAGTACTCTGGAGTGTAAAAATCCTAATGATATCCTAGATTTGTGGCATGTCCAGTTTGGTTGCTGTAGCTAATTTTAAAGCAGTCATGTTTTGTATATTGTCCACTCCATTGCTTTTTTGTCCCTGAGTTCAGTTGTGTTGTACAATGCTCTCTTTGTTGTGAATTATAGTCGCAGCATACAATTTGAGGGGGAAAATTTGTCTGTATTTAGAATTTTTCTCAGCAGCTCTTGTCTAATGTATTCGCTCTGGTGTAGATCAGTACTGTCATGTTAGCGCTCGAAAAATAATATCTGACCGAACCAATTTACCACAGGTGAATACTGTTTTGAAATGTGTGTACAAACTGGGTACTATTGCTTTGCATCTCTTTTGGCATTGCACTGAGCCCGGCCGCTGCAGCAGGGGCATGTACTTTTTTTTTTAAGAAGTACTCTTTCTATTTTTAAATTATTAATATCGTTGATTTTAGACATCAATTTTGATAAAGTTTGATAAATATTATATATTTTATTTTTTTATTATTAAAATAGTTAGAACTATAAATTATTATTTTACATATTTAAATTAATTTTTTGTGTAAGATAAATAGTCAAAGTTGATGTTTAAAATGAACAGTACGCAAAAGAAGGGAGTAGTTTGTACTTATGTTACATAGAAAAGAAAAAAAATGAGTATGAATTGTGTGTTTCACCTGCCCGTAGCATGTCGGTTGGAAGTTGGAACCCAGGCTCATGCCAAACCGTTGGTCCTGCCGTGGCCCGTGGTAAATTATCAACGGACAACACTGGAGTTTCCTAGCAGCCAGACGCACACGGCACACCACGCGCCTTTTGACCTTATCCGATCGATCGCCGAACCAACAGTATAGTACACGCTTGAGCAATACGCACCCGGCGAACGAATTGATGGGTTTGGAACTTCCAAATTGATGAAGCTGAAAAGAACTCTCTTTGGTTTTAAATTATTAACACAGTTTATTTCTAACATCAATTTTAACTATTTGTTTTATTAAAAAATTTGTTTAAATATGTATAATTTTGTTATTATTTGATTTATCATTAGTAAAATTTAAAACACAACTGGTAATTTTATACATTGAAACAAATTTTTTAATAAGACAAATAATCAAAATTGATGTTAAAAGTCAACGATGTCAATAATTTAAAACTAGAAGAAGTAATTAGTATCAGTTGACCACGACTTTTAATCAAGGACGTAACAGATGATGCTTCCCGCTTATCTCTCTTAATATAAACATTTCGTAGATGTCATCTATCTCATCTCTTTTGGTGTGATTTTTTTATTTTTTATTTTAATGTCACACTTTATCTTTTATTTTGGTGGCATACTCTATTTTTAGACTCCAGTCTCCTATTGCCTTTTTTCTTCCGCACTTTCCTTCCTGTTGTCGCTTCGCCCCAGCCTTCACTGCCCTGTTTGTGGTTCACTGTCCGACCTGACCACCGCCACCTCATCTCCAGTTCGCTGCCTTGCCCCAGCCGCTGCCGCCAAATCATCAGTTCGCCGCCCCGCCTCTCGGTCGCCGCCACCACCCCATCTCCGGTTCGACGCCTCGCCCCGACGGCCGCCACCTGTCTTCAGTTCAACGCTTCACCCTGGCCACCGCCGCTCCGTCTCCAGTTCTAAGAAGAATATGTCACGTTGTGTTTCTGTATTGAATATGGATTGAATCATGTTGCCCTGTTGGTGGCGTAGCACAGGTACACGGACTATAAAGGAGAAATAATTTAGCCGCCGCTGTTGTCATTCCTTTACGTTATATTTTTAATGTTTTTTAAATACAGTAGTATATGTTACATTGTGTCAGCACTTAAAATAAAAGCAGATCAGATTCTCGCATTGACCTTTCTGCACGTGATAGATCTAAACTGGTCCGAGCGCACATGTACTTCTTCAACTTAGTCTAACAAAGACACAAAAAATGATTACCTGTAGCTTTGTTGTAGATTTGTCAATACGTATGAACTCGCCCTTCATCTTGATGCTTGTGGTCCCATATGCGAGACCTGGTTGTGGTATGAGAAACGGAGTCTGTAATGCTCGCCTCTGTCTACATCAATTGAGGCATACTAAAGTGGTTTTTTTGAAGTCGTCCGCAGGTGAGGACGGCCCTGGAAGCCGACCGATTTCCGCACTGTAGAAAGCTGGTCCGCTACCAGTTTTTGAAACTTTATTCATCGTGCGAGCTTGATCCAACTTGTTTCCCTGTTGTTTGTGTTTGACATCAGCAGGGTGGATGAAATTGGACCGGTTTCACTAGATAATCGATTTTTATCAAAAACTAAATCTAACACTGTAGGAAAAGATAAATCAATCCGTCTTCATTACCAGTTAGTTTTCTGTGGTGTTGAAAACCAATCAGTCAGCGGTTTTGTGAAACTTGACACAGGTCGATCGCGGTGAAGTCAATAGAATAATCAAAGTCGCTCGTCAAGTGTGCCGGGTGCTGGATGCCGCCCACGGCCCGGCGACGCGAACCTAGCTACGGGTGGCGTGCTCGCTCCGGGAGATGGCCGCGGCGGCGAAAATGACGCGCTCGCACCGGAACGTGACCACGTCGTTCTGAATTCGATGAGAGGCGGATCGCTCCTTGCACGCTCAATTCGATTTCGCTCCCACCTCGCAAGAGATGAACTGATACAAGTCGCCAAGAAAAGAACATGTGTACTTCAGTGCTTTTTGATCAGGTCAACACACGGGTTAATTTATGGTCCAGATTTCGCGCCACATGTACTGCATCAGAGAGTCCCCAGATACGCGTACAAGGAAGGTCCCAATCTGAACGCGGCGATTGACTGTGCAAAACAGAAGTAGCCAAATCGCCCCTGAACAGCTATATTTTTAGTTTATCAAGACATTGTTGGAGATTACGCCCAAAACTATTCAGCAAATCCACCTCGTGTGACGCGGATTGATGCTTCTAACGTCGCCAAATGACGATCTGCTGTGTTGAATCCTTGCAGCCGGCGGCTCGATCGTCGTCCTCTGCACTGCATGATTCTCGGTTGATTTGGTTGCGTTCTTTGCCCATGATCTCAGTTGATTTTCTATAGAATATATAGTACCGTAAATATAAAATGCTCACAGAACTGAAAGCTGCGCTTACATATCCCTCATATTCTGCTCTTTATTGATATGAAACCAATGTGATGTCTCAGGCATTGTAAACGGTAGTGGTAACGAAATTAAAATGCGTTGCGACCATAAATGATATATCAAAATGTAGATATTGTTTGGTTCTACATAGATAATGTAGTCGATCTACTTCATCTGTGAAATCAACTCTCTATTCTCTGCGCTTTCTAGAGATCTTCCCCCATCTGTGTGTGTGTGTGTGTGTGTGTGTGTGTGTGTGGGTGTGTGTGAATGCAAGGCAGCATGGTGCACCGCGGAGGCAGCGCGCCAACAGGGAGGAGGGGGTGCGTCGGCGGAGAGTCTGGCAGCACACTGTGAAGCCAGAGAAGGGCATGCGGGCGGCCCTGATGAGAGATGAATTGGGGAAGTGATTACTTGGTAGCGGATGTGCTTACTGCAGGGGAGGGTGTCTTTCAGCGTACAATAGATCGGGATTTGATTACCCCCTACTCGATTATGGAATAGGTTACAATAAATATGTTTTAACGTAATTGGATTTCACTGCAATGCAAATACGTTATCTTCTTTCCAACAGAACACCTTCCAAGTTCTCTATTTTGTCTTCTCAATTTGTACACTACTTAACATAAGATTTCTTTAAGAGCAATTTGTATTGAGACATAACGAAACCAGCTCATGATGCAAAAGTCGTGACATGCCTCACAAAGCAACAACGACATTGATTAATGCAACTTCACTTCCACTGGTTATTATATGGATGGATCTAAGTGGCCTGCCTTCCAAAAGAGGGAGCATTTGCAGCGAGATATGGACATCTTGTGGCGATCCCCTTTCACGCCGAAACAAACATCAATTTCAAATCTGACCATTTCTTCTTGAAACAAAACACAATACTTTAAAAACAAGTAGGGATAAAAAACAGTTACGGACCAAAGATTCGAAGATCACATCATAGTGGGCAAAATAAGGTTCTTTGTTTCAATGCACAATCCGATGATGATGGTGACAATAAACTATTTTTGAAATGACCTCAAATTATCAAATTTATATCCACATGGACAGTCTCAATTCCTAGTGAATAAGCCCAGCAAATCCTTTGATGCGTGAGACCGTCACTCACTGGTGGGTCCAGACCTATATGTCAGTTACCGCTTTGACAAGTAACAAAGACACAGAGGTCTCTGGATTTTTTCAAAACAAAATAAAAAAGAGAAAGAGAAGATCACAGCAAGTAGAGGAACCTTCCTTTTGTTCTGTTCTCATCGCCACTGTCTATTCGTATATTTTTTACAATGTTTGATATTAAATAATAAATACTCCTACCTTCATGCTCACTGTTTATTTTATTTGTATTCAGAAAAAAGGAAGAAAAAGTAAGCAGAGACGCAGTCTGGCAGGCCTCCACCAACCACAACACGCTGCAGAGTAGACTACTGAATCAACGGGCCTTCTTCCAAGGACAACGTGCACTCTTGGAATTTTTCGACCAAATCACAACACGCGCTTGCCCCACGCACATGTATTTATACGCCGTGACCTTTTTCTTCGATGAACATTTCGATCGTCCCGCTCAGGTTCCCTCCCCTCCTCTGCCTCGGAATGCGCGATGTCGAGTCTCCTCCGCTGCGGCCGCGGCGGGGCCCGTGCGTCGTCGACCTTGCCGTCCTGCTGCCGTTGCTGCTGCTTCTCCTTGCCGGCGTCGTGCACGGCCAGCAGGGCCAGCTGCCAGCGGCGCGGCCGGAGCTGCGGGCCGTGGAGGCGCAGCTCACCAACCTGACCAACGACGTCGCCAGCACCATCTCCGACCGCTTCAGCTTCTGCGTCGCCGACCCGTAAGTCGTTCGCCTCGCCTCCCGAGTGCTACTACTCCTCTCGTTCTTGGCCGACGGCGGGGAAAAACAAGGCGGCGCTTGCCGCGGGAACGCCGGGGAGATCAGGTTCTGATCCGGCTAGCTTGCGATTGGCTCTGCAGGGTGGAGGATTGGAACGAGGCGTTCAACTACACATCCGACCTCGGATTCGTGGACCAGTGCCTCGCCGAGACCCGAGGTAAACGACCGCGCCGCCTGATGTGGTGCACCTCTTGTTCCTTCATCTTAGACTGGTCAATGCATGGCTCAGTTCGATTCCCGCTGGTCCAGGTCATGCGCTTGCTTGAATTGCTTCTAGTTTCTTCTTTGACTTGTGTTGTATTAATATGCAAAGAAACTGTCGATTTGCTTGATGCCTTGAGGCGATTAGTTTTCGCCTTCTGGATTTGTTTTTGTCCTCGAATCGAGAGCGTCCAGGTGCTCCAATTCCCATTGGACTCAACAACCCTGTTTAGGTCCTTTAGGATGCTGACTTAGTCAGAAATGTTTTTCTCATTTTTTCTGCTCCATAAAAAAGAGCTTCGAAGACCTGCTTTTTCTTGTCGCTATTGTTGTTCTTTCGGACACAGCGTTTTTATGATGTTGAATTGTTCATGTCTTCCTACAAAAAAGGTGTCGTATTTATGGTTTTGAAGAAAGTGGCTGACTGAAACTTCGTTTGCTTGAAATAGTCTCTCGAATTTCATAAACCAAGTGACTTTTGTGCTATATGGAGAAGGTTCAGTATCTTCTATGCAGTAATACAAAGAAATCGTGAGCAATGAGGTTTGATAAGTACTAAAAACTACTCTGTTATCTGGAGAAGGTTTCGTAAGATTCAGAAGTTTGGTAATTTGACCAATTCTCCTGTCAGATAAACCTGCCTGTATCATTTTGTTAACATGTCACATTATCATATTCAATGCTTGCGATCTATGCTGACGTTGGTAGAATTTAGAATGATTAAATCCTTGACACTGATAAGATGTTGGTTTGAATGTCTTGTCATGTTTAGGGTCACATTACTCATGGTCACATTGAATCTTAATGTTCCATTCAGGTGATCTCGCGCAGCGTCTGTGCACACCAGAGGAAGTGAAATTTTATTTCTCCAGCCTATATGATAAAGATGGCGAGAAAAACCTCTTCTTGAAGACAAACATAAACTGCAACAGATCCTCATGGGTTCAGGGGTGTGATCCAGGATGGGCTTGCGCAGTTGACCCAGGTCTGCCCCCAAGCCAATCTGACAGTAACACTACTCCTCTGAGAACTAACAATTGCCAGGCTTGCTGTGAGGGCTTCTTCTGCCCCCGCGGTCTTACGTGCATGCTCCGTGAGTTTATCCATCATTTCTGCATAATTTTCTATACTGCTCAGAGAACTCAGTCATAGGCTAGTTGTGATCTGAATTTTGTGTTACTTTTGGTTGCAGCTTGTCCGCTTGGTTCATATTGTCCACGCGCAACAGTGAACACGACGACTGGCCTTTGTGACCCGTAAGACTTTTCTCTGTCTACTTGTATGCCGTTTTGTTTCTTGGTGAACAAATACAATACAAAATGTGTATGAACCTGCGAAATATTGTTCAGATACAAGTATCAGATAACTCCAAACTCAACAAATGGTTGCGGTGGTGCTGACATGTGGGCTGATTTTGGGAGCACTGAAGACGTCTTTTGTCCAGCTGGATACTACTGTCCAACCACTACTAAAAAAATTTCATGCAGCAGTGGGTACTGATCTAATCTTACTTCACATATAATCTACGGAATTTAGAAAATAGAGTTGTTTGATTTAGTCAGGCCTGATTGTTGTTTGTTTGTTCTGCAGGCACTATTGTAGACTGGGCTCCACTGCTGAAAAGAGTAAGCATTATAAGCCTGACATGAATGAAACAATCATCCTAATTACTGTGCAATTAGCTGAATTTTATTAATTTGCAGAGTGCATAATAAAGGGATCCTGTAATGCAAATGAAGATAATGAAAATGTCGTCATTCTGGGTGCTTGTTTAGTGGTAAATTCTTATAATTCATTCACTGGAAATCAAAACATGAAGAATAAATCAATTTCGTTTGGCCAACTCCTTTCTTTGACTTACGTCTCATACTTCACAATGTTATGCAGGCCATATTGTGCCTCCTACTTCTTATCATATACAACTGCTCAGGTCAGTTCCTCACTATTCGTGAAAGGAGGAAGGCAAGATCGAGGGAGAACGCCATTCAGCTGGCCCGTCAGCAGGTGAAGGCGCAAGAGGGATGGAAGGCAGCAAAACAGCTTGCTAGGAGGCATATGCATGGCATGCAGAGTCATCTATCTCGCACGTTCTCACGCAGGAGGTCTTTCCGCCAGCAGGTGGAGTCAGATAATTCTAGCCACAAAGTGCAGGAAGCGCCGTTAATCGGTCATGCCAAGGCACAGGAATTATCAGATTCTGCTGTATTTACAGCTGGGAGAACAAACGAGATAACTGAAGAGATGCCTTCAGTTATTGTTGATGTAAGTGATGATGGAGAAGTTGTCGCCACAAAAGAGAAGTCTGCACCAAAAGGAAAGCACAGGTCAACCCACACACAGGTATTCAAGTATGCATATGGTGAGATTGAGAAGGAGAAGTTTCGGCAGCAGGACAACAAGAATTTAACCTTCAGTGGGGTGATTGCCATGGTGAAGGATGAGCAGAAGGAGATAACTAGGCCTTTACTGAAGGTTGAGTTCAAGGATCTGACCTTGATGCTTGGGAAGAAGAAGCTGCTAAGGTCTATCACAGGAGAACTCCGTCCTGGCCGTGTCACTGCTGTGATGGGTCCCTCAGGGGCCGGCAAGACCACATTCCTCAATGCCGTCACTGGGAAGGTGAATGGTTATAAGATGACCGGCTCTGTCCTTGTTAATGGGAAGAATGTTAACATCCGTTCTTACAAAAGGATCATTGGTTTTGTGCCACAAGATGACATTGTTCACGGGAACTTAACAGTGGAGGAGAACCTTTGGTTCAGTGCAAAGTGCAGGTAACGATGTCACATTGGTTATATTTACTGCAGTTGTTGTTTATAGCTCGTCCTTATCTAATCTTTTCTATTGTGAACGTTCAGGCTCTCAGCAAGAATGAATCAACGTGACAAGGTCCTCGTAGTGGAGAGAGTAATCGACTCTCTGGATCTTCAGGGCATCAGAAGTTCGTTGGTTGGGACCGTTGAGAAGCGTGGGATTTCTGGCGGGCAGAGGAAGCGAGTTAATGTTGGCATTGAAATGGTCATGGAACCATCGCTTTTAATCCTGGATGAACCAACTTCTGGGCTGGATAGCTCCTCGTCTCAGCTTTTGCTCAGAGCACTTCGGCATGAAGCACTTGAAGGCGTAAATGTTTGTGCTGTTGTTCATCAACCAAGCTATACATTGTACAACATGTTCGATGATTTGATACTTCTAGCAAAAGGAGGGCTAATGGTCTACAATGGTCCTGTGAAGACTGTCG